>JAODAL010013732.1:0-90141 GCA_025379985.1 Phyllomedusa bahiana | reverse complement strand
GCGGGATTTTTAAACAGGCCTTCCATGATTCAATCATGTGACGGGAGGAGTCAGAATCTATTGGCCATTCCTATCATGTGACCATGGATGTCCCCACAGGCCCTTTACCCCTGGTAAAACCCCTTTTCCCCTGTAGTAGAAAGGTAAAGACCCAACTTTGCTTGTTCCCCCCCATCTCCCGCCTGGATTATGAGGCTTTCTCTGTCCTCCGTCTATCCTCTCCCCCCCTTCATCCTCTGCTGCCTCGCGGGCCGAAATAGAAATTTCGGGGCCCCAACGTAAAAGCGTTGGCCCCCCCCTCAACCTCGCCCCCAGAAAAATGAAATTGCCCATTTTTTTTTCGATTTTTTCTTGGACTTTACAACATACGTTTATTTGTATTGGCGGGTCAGTAAAAATACGGGCCCAGAAAAATCCCCACATGATCCACTATTATTTTTTGAAAAACCAGAAACCCAGCCAATTTTAAAAATAAAAAGTAACCAAGCAATACCGCCGATCATAACCATATCCCACCATAAGAGCTGAAAAATATCACCATACGGCACTGAAAAAAATTCATTACAAAAGACCAATTACGAAAAACAGTGACAATATAGTGTAGAAAAAGTGAAAACAGTGAATTCTTTTAGTGATCCAGTTGAGGTTTGTCTAGAGTGTTCCCCTTTCCCTTCTCTTTTTTGGTCCAGCCCTATGATGACTTCCTCGCCCCACCATGCCCTCCCAAAAATTTCACAACACAAACACCTGAGACTCCTCCTTTTTATATCATCTTCCTACCTGTGCCCCCCCCCTATGTTAAACCCCCAATTCAAGTCCCCTAAGGTAACAATTCCCCCCTAGGTGCCCGGGGAGTTAGGTAAAAATCCACTCCATAATTAGTAGCGGGAGGGGGCGGTAATGTAACCCCCCCAGTGGGTAGGTGGGGGTGATAGCTAGCCGGGAAAGGTGGGGGGTAGGGTGTAGGTGGGTAGTAGGTGTCGGGTTGCCAGGGAGTTAGGAGGGATAGCAGGGCGCTGGAGAGGTAATAGTAAAAGGGTGGGTGGAGTCACCCGGGCAGGGGGGTAGCCGGGTTAGATAGGTAGCCAGGGGTGGGGGCCCCAGACAGGGGGGAGGTAGCTGGGTTAGGTAGCCGGGCGGGTAGGTAAGTAGTAAAGAGGTGGGTAGTCAGGGTGGGTGGTAGTTAGCTGGGCAGGTAGCCAGGTGGTAGGTACCGGGGGTTGTAGGTACCCAGGAAGGCAGGTGGGTAGTCAGGTAGGAAAGTAAGTACCCGGGCGGGTTTGGGCACCCTGGATAGGTAGCCAGGGGGAGGGAAAGTAGGTAGCCAGGGGGAAAGGGAGGTAGCCAGGCGGCAGGGGATAGCAAGTACCCCGGGGGGTGGGTGTTGGGTAGCCAGGCAGGGGTGGGAGAAGGGTGGCCAGGTTGGTAGTCTGGTAGGCGGCGGGCGGACGGAAAAGTAGGAGCCGGTGGAGCATAGGTAGGCAGGCAGGGGGGTAGTCTGTGGGAAGGTTGGGAAACCTGGCTGGGTAGGGGGGTAGGTGAAAGTCAAGTAGCGGGGTGGGCGGGTAGGTAGCCAGATGGGAATGTGGGTAACGGGTGGGGCCCCCCTCCTAGAGAAGGGGCCTGGACAATTAATTACAGCTAACATTGATTTATCAATTACCTCCCCTGCCTGAAAACCCGTAGCGGGTTCTCTTCTTGTCTCTTTCCCCTTTTGTCTCTTCTTTTTCTTGCTTTCTCTCTCCTTTTTTCTCCATTCCTCTCTCCTGTCTCTTGTTTGTCTGTCTTTTCCCCTTTTTTTGCTCTTTTTTGTCTGTCTCTTCTCCTCTTTGTCTTTTGTCTGTCTTTCTCTCTCTCTTGTCTCGTTTTTTTTTGTTTCTTATCTCTCTTGTCTCTTGTTTGTCCTCTTTTGTTCTCTCAGTCTTTTTGTTTGTCTCTTCTCTCTCTCTTGTTTGTCTGTCTCTTCTTCTCTCTTGTCTCTTTTTTGTCTGTCTTTCTCTCCTCCTTGTTTGTCTGTTCTTCTTTTTATCTCTTGTTTGTCTTCTCTTCTCTTTTCTCTTTGTTCTTTTCTTCTTGTCTTTTGTTGTCTCTTCTCTCTCTTTGTCTCTTGTTTTTTTGTCTCTTCCTCTTTTTTCTGTCTCTTCTCTCTCTGTTTGCCTGTTTTTTTCCCTCTCTTTGCCTGTCTTTTTCTCTCTCTTTTGGTCTTTATTTTTCTCGTTGTTTGTTCTTCCTCTTTTTTTGTCTGCCTCTCTGTCCGGGAGAATTTGAAAAGTGAAGACCCGCCCATTGGGGCGGGCCTCATAAATTCATTAGCTCAAGCGTCCCCCCGCCGGAGAGCAAAAAGAGGGCCCCTGCTTCGGTCACAGCGCGCGGGGGATAGAGCCGCCCCGCGGGCATTCAGCGCAGCGGACCGGGAAAACCGACGCGGGCCCACCCCTGGGTGCGCGCCGCCCGGGGCCCCCCTGCACACGAGCACAGGCGCCCTCACGCTGCGCACCCCGGCCCCTTTTTCTAGAGCAATGCAATGAAGCAAGGGGGCCCCCCCCTTCTATAAATCGGCCGGGCCCCGTACGGAGTGTCCTGTACCCCCTAATGGGGGGCCCGCCCGTTGCTCACCCCTCTCCCGTGTCCTCTGACAATCCCTCACTGGAGAGCCCGAGAATTCAGATCCAACACCGACATATAAGCCCCCCCCCCATTTTCCCCTTCCTAAAACCCCCCCCCTAAAATTTTCCCTCCTGTTAAAAAAACCTCCCCCTCATGTAATCCCATCCAAAAATAACCTTCCCCCCCATTAAAAAAACCTCCTACCCCCCCAATTTTTACCCTTTTCCCCTTCCCCTCAGTAATCCCCCATCCCTAACCTTCCCCCCCCCATACATCTCTACCCTAATTTTCCCGTTACCCCTTCATGTGAACTCCATCCATAACCCCCCCCATACATCCACCCTAATCCCTTGAACCTCCCCCATGTAATCTCCCTCCCCTAAACTACCCCCCATACATCTCTGCCCCAATCTCCTAATACCTCCCTATGTAAACTCCCTTTATAACCTGTCCCCCCTCCCCCTTTTTATTTTCACCTCCCCCCCAAGTTCAGTGAAAAAAATAATTATTTTTACCCTTTTGATTGTGTAAATTCCAAGGATAATTTTGAAAAGACATGAGAGTCTAAAATTTTTGGATAGGTTAATTTTGACATTTAGAAATAGAATAAACCCAAAAAAACCAGATTTTTTTGTATAAATTTATAAAATTTATTTGCATTTTTTTGAGGGGGTAAGTATCCGATCCCCCCACCAACATAAGGGCTTTCCTCACGGCACCTGTTTGCGGCTGGTTTTTCAGACGGTTTGCGGTTTTACAAACCATCTGAAAAACTGGCCACAAACTTTTACATGTCCCACAGCACAGGTTTTCCGCCCGGCGGACCGGAGAACATTGTCAATGTTCATTCTTCTGTCAGACGGTTTATGAACATTGCAATGTGAAGGGGGAGGACTTTTCTCTGCTAATCAGGAAAAAGCGTCCCCCCGCTGCCCGGGGCCGGGATTAAAACGGACAATAGCAATCGGATAAACCGACCGTTTTTAGGGTCATCCCCATGGAGAGGACAAGGTTCTGGGTCCTAAAAAAAGACCAGTTAGTTAAAAATCAGCCATTACCCCTTACAGAGGTGTTTACATAGTCACCCTATAAAGGCCCTGTCCAAAGACTCAATTAGTCAAAAATTAACCCCCACAACAGACAAGACCAAAAATTTTTAAGGGTGTGGACAAGATCATAGACTTGCCCAAAAGGGGAAAGGGTACAAAAAAATAAGTGAGACGGCGTGAGAAGGAGACAATGTTGGGGCAATAGTAAAAAAAATGGAAGAAAAACAAAAAGACTGCCAACGCCATCGTCTGGGGGCCCCAGCAAAAACTCACCCGGGGTTACCTTTATCATAAGAAAAGGGGAATCGCCTAAAACTTACAGGGAAATTGATAATGATCTCAAGGTAGCTGGGACCTCAGTCATCAAGAAAGCCATTGGTAAAACATTATGCCGTAATCCTGCAATGCCCGCAAGGTCCCCCTGCTCAGGAAGGCGCATGTGCAGGCCAGCCTGAAGTTTACCAATTTACACCTGGATGATTATGGGTGTGATTGGGAAAAGGGTTTGCTGTGGCAGAATGAGACAAAAATTGAGCTCTTTGGCATTAACTCTACTCGCCTTTTTGGAGGAAGAAAATGCTGCCTATCACCCCGTGAACACCGTCCCACTGCCCAAGAATGGAGGGGAAATATCATGTTTTGGGGGTGTTTCTCTGCTAAGGGCACAGGACTACTTCACCACATCAATGAGAGAATGGATGGAGCCATGGACCGTAAAATCATGAGTGACAACCTCCTTCCCTCGTCCAGGACACTAAAAATGGGTTGTGGCTGGGTCTTCCAGCAAGACAATGAACCAAAACATACAGTCAAGGCAACAAAGGAGCTCCTCAAAAAGAAGCACATTAAGGTCATGGAGTGGCCTAGCCAGTCTCCAGACCTTAATCACTTATGGAGAAAACTTATGGAGGGAGTTGAAGTTCCGAGTTGCCAAGCGACAGCCTCAAAATCTTAAAGATGATCTGCAAAGAGGAGTGGAGCAAGATTCCTCCTGACATGTGCGAAAGCCTCACCATCAACTACATAAAATGTCTGCCCTGCTATGCTTACCAAAAAGGTTTTGCCACCAAGTATTAAGTCTTGTTTGCCAGAGGGATCAAATACTTATTTCTTACTGCAAAAAGCAAATAAATTTGTACAATTTATACAAAGTGATTTTTATGGATTTTAGTTTTTACATTCTATCTCTCAATGTTAAAATTAACCTACCCTTAAAATTATAAACTGTTCATGTCTTTGTCAGTGGCAAATGTACACACGCTGCAAGGGGTCAAATAATTATTTCTTTCACGAGGTACAGAGTGTGATCTTACTCTCAATCCTCCTCCTCGTCTTCTTCAGGTTCCTCAGCTCCAGGACTTTCACAGTTAAAGTCAATGGCCTTTTTCATCAATGACTTTCCAAGGATGGACAAGGACGGAGACCTCGGGGCCCCCAGGATATTAGCCCTCCCCCCGGAGATCATTTTTTTGGAAACTGGAGAGGGGAGTTTCAAATGACCCCCCTTCTTTTCAAAAAGGGTGAATGAGGGGAAAGGTGGGGGGTTCTTAAAATCTATTTTAAGATCTGTCTCCCCAACACAGTTTCAATAGTGAAAAAGTTGTCTGGGGATGTGGGGCCCCCCCGTGTGTAAAGAGGAGGAGAAACCCCAGACGCCGAGCCCCCAACTCATTCATGATCAGAAGATCCAGATTTGCCACCAGGATAACTGACCGACTGAAGGGTCTGGGAATGTGGACTTTACATATAACACAGGGATGATGTTCTGGTGATGATGAAGGTGAGGGGAAGCTGGACATTATACAAAACCAGGGGATATGTATCCTTGTGTTGTCAGGTTCCTAAAAGGTGAAGGAGTTGTGTCTATGTCCCGGGGAGGAGTGGGAGTACATAAAGGAACAGGATCGACCAGGAGGTCGTGGGGCACCACTGCTGACTCACGGGTTGAGGGAGATAAGGCACAGAAGGGAATGACCTCTTTTCCCTCCTCAAATTGAATTGATGAGACATGTTGAATGTACTAAAGATATACCACAGCCCATGATCCGTCCTGTTCTCCTTTACAAAGGATCCATGGGAGAATCCACGGGGGAGTGTCCCCTCCTTGTTTTTTCCGGACTGTCCAAAGGGGAAATGCCCCCAGAGTTCATCAGTAGAGGGAGCTAAGTCTCCTCAATTAGGACCAAATAAACAACCTGCCTTATTTCCTGGTTTTGTCTCTTTAGGGGGAAAATTGATTATTTTAAGGTTGGGATAAGCAAAAAAAGGGGACGCCCGGGGAACCTCGGGGTAATGACCCTATCACTTTGTAATGAGGGGGGAAACCCCCTGCATCACAAGGGGCCATAATTTTGGGGGCTCTTATGTTGTTTTTTGCTGACGAATTTTCCCATATGTCACATCGGGGTGAAGGTCTCATTGATATTATAGTGGAGGCTAAAGAAGAAAAGGGGACGATGAGCCAAGGAGTGAATAAGGGGGATCCAAAATGTAATCACGGTTAGAAAAGTTAATTCGGGTTTTTGGATCCTGTGTTATCCCTGGTGGGGGGCCTGGGGAAAGGGGGACTTCTCCCCAAAGGTTCTAGGTACTGCCTACATGAGGCTTGGGATCGGGTTTTTGGGTTCACCTGCTGCGAAACTCTGCAATGACACCCGGATCTGAAACATTTTGTAGTTCCCCTTACCCATACTTGCTAATTTTTGAAAGTGGTCATCATGGGGCCTAAGCTGAGGCACCTCGTGCGCTGACCCGAACATTTGTAGACCACCCCTCTCGTGTGTCAACCAACACCCCTTTAAAAAAGGGGCACACCCGCCCCCCTTTAAACGTTAACCTCTGAAGAAAGCAAATTTTTGGGGTTTTTGGGCCCCCCACGTTTCCTACCTGTTGGGATAGCCTATTGGGCTTCGGGAAGCTAGATCCGCAAACCCCTGCGCCGAACCAAAATCATTACTTAAACCCAATTTTTTCCACCAAACAGTGATTATGAGTGTGCACAAGCTCTGAACGATATTACCTCCATGTAGCGGTAGTCCCATGTACACAGCTCTGCAGAGTTTAGTGACTACAGTGCAGTTACTTGTAGGAATCACGGAGACTCTTCTTTTGGGGGAATTTTTCTTTTTCCCTTTTCTTCTCCATCCTGCCCAGCCACTAGGAATTTCTTTGGCCACAAACCGCCCTGCAAAATTTTGCACACAAACATCTTAGAATTTTAATTTTTTTACACTTTCCCCACCTGTACCCCCTCTTTAAAAAATCCCATAAAGGTGACGGGGGGAGTTATTTGGGGAAAGGTCAAAAAAAAGGTAAGGGGGGATAGGGGGAGGGGAGAGGATATGGGGATTAGGTGTAGAGGTTTTTGATATGGGGGTTGTATTTTTTGTTGGCACTGGGGGTGCATAACACAAAGGGGGGGAAGGGGAAAAAGAAGACAGAACAAACCTTACATCTCTTTGGGGGGGGGGGGGGGGGTGAAGACCTCCCCTTGTTTGTGTGGCTGCAGACTGTCCCCAGAATCATATTGCGCAGGTTGAACCCCCCGTACCCGCCCCCCCAGAAAATCATTGGATTTGCGACCAAAAGTTGGACTGAATTTCTTTAATAAAAAGTTAAAAAAAGGGGGATGTCGGGGAGCGTTTTTTAGAGAAAAGGTTTTTTGTTTTCATTTGTATCTGTTTTTTTTTTTTTTTCCATTTGAAATTCAGGCTGCAGCTGTCTGTTTTACCTTTTGGGTTGGGTTTTGGGGTTCGACACGCCCTCTCATTTCTGACACCCAAGCCCAAGCAAATAGTAATGGTGAGGTATCTGTCAGATACCTCCCCGCTATCACTGGAATTTTTGCAAAAAAAAAAAAAAAACACGCACAAATGCATATACACAAAAATAAACCTCCCCGATACCCCCCCTCTTTAACCATTTTAAAATGAAAAAATAATCCCCAAAGGTTTATCCGACATAGCCACTGAATCCCAATAGTCCAATGGATCCTGAGATAAAAAAAAAACATAACACCATACAAAGAGGCTGGATAGATTATTCAATCCAGGGAAAAATGGCCACCTTTGGGGAATGGAGGTCACCCTGCTTTCCTGGTGCTGAATAGTCAATTTTCCAGAGACTCTCCCGTTCCTTCTCCTCCCCCCCGAATCTGCCAGGACGACAAAAAGGGCAGGAGCAAGGGGGCGGAAACAAGGGGGGAAAAATTCTACCCCCTACCACTGCTGGAGACAGACCACAATCCTTACACACACTTACCCACACATACAAGTACCCACATACAAATGCCCCCCAAGTACACCCCCACACACACATAAGTACTCAACACACACACACACTACTCGCCCCCTAGGCAAATACCCGCACACAAAAAAATCCCCCCCTTCCACACACAAGACTCACCCCCCACACTATGCACAATTTTCCCCCCCCACACACAAACATAGTTAAACTCCCCTCCTCTCCCGGAATTCACCTGTCCTGCCGGCATCATGGGGTCTCCACATGCCGCCTTGCTGGGAAAGGGGGGGGAAAAGCGTGGGGGAAAAGGCCCCACTAAAAAAAACCCGCCCCTCCCCTCCCCACTGCCGGGTCCCCCCTACTACTAGTGGAGCTATCATTGCGCCGGGGGCTTAGGGGAGGGTCTATGCCACTTCTCATGAGGGGGAAAAGGAGGTTTTTTCCTTACCCTTCCCGTGGGGGGGGAGAGGACCCCCATCGTGGAACCCCGCCCAAACCCCCGGGGGCAACAATACTTTTAAAACCCCCCCCAGTCAGGGCACATAAAGAGTTCTGGAGGCAAAAAGAAAAATCCATTTTATCCTTAAAGGGGTTTCTCCTACAAGGGTTGCTTTTTATGTTAAAAATTTTGCAAAAAAAAAGTCTCTTTGCATTTTGGTTCCTCCTATTTGTAGGACCCTTTTTGTAAAGGGGTACATCAGCTCCTAAAGGGCGCTATAAAAACTTTTAGCTTTTGTTCTCCCCCTGAAGGCGCCAGCACTGGTTGCTTGTACAGACCTGGCTTCTACTCGCCCCAAAGGAAGCCAGTAAAAAATGCCCTAATTCAAAAAAAACAAGAAAAGAGGAGAATCAATGTAGTGAGACAACCCCTTTTAAAAAATCGAATTTTGTGTAGGGTTAAATAGAAGCGAGAGGAAGGATTCCCTTATATATTATGGACACTTATTTGCAGTGTTTCTGAGTCTGGAGTCGGGATCCCATGCTCTCCAGGGGCCCACTACCAATAGGGCCAACCTTTTCCCTTAGAAACAGCCTGAATCTTAGGAATTGGTATACAAAATTTAAGGTTCTAGGATAACATTTATTACAGATTTCTGATGAAAACCTCTGCTCTGTCTATTCCACACAATCCTAAGATGCACTATAACATGGAGACCTGGTGGACTGCAGAGCCTGGTAGCTGTACAGACCTCATCGTCCCCCATCCATGAGTTCAGCAGGAGAATGTGCACCTTTGCCTTGTGAAGATCTGGTGTTATAGCCATGATGAGATTGTCACTAACCACATGAAGTCCATTTGTATTAAAGTGCTGCCCATTGGTATTGAAGCGCCGGATGTGTGTGAGTCAGATGGACAGACCTGATTGACACACAAGGTTGGCCTCTCAAGAATCTGTAGCAAAAACACTAATTTAGTAATGCCAAAACACATTTAGTATTTTTATCATAATCTTTTAATACTGTCAATGTTGCCTAAATGTCTGCAACTCTCACATAAATATCCTGTATAAAAAAGATAAAGAAATTCACCTTTATTGCATTTCGATACAATCCAGCCTCGGATCCACCTCCACTCCAGGCACGGTCTTAGGCGACGATGCCAGCTCCGGGCGGTGGCTTAATTCCTCTCTGCTCCTCGCATCTATCAGGGTCCTCCTCGGCATTCCATTCGGGCACGGCTTACCGAACACGTGTAGCTCAGAGCGTGTAGCATGTTCGCCCACCACTCATCCCACCTGCTAGCGTTTCGGGGGAAAGCGTCCCCCTTTGTCCAAGCAAAACTGGGACAGCAATCATAAATCCATATATTTACAAATTACAATACCACATGAAATAAAAACAATGCTTAGATAAATCTGGTCTGCATTACACCACCCTATAGTTTACCTTTTATTTTATAAGCCATATCATTAATCTTCTGTTTATCAGTCCCCTGATATTCTCCTACTCTCCTGATTGAGGGGGGCGCTACAAGAACACGCTCCACCTACACTCTTCATGTAACCCCTTTGGGACTAAAGACTCAAACTGGTTGATCCAAAAAACTTTTCTTTGAAGTAACCATTTACTAATATCGTCTGAATTTTTTGTTTCACTACTCCTCCAAAAAGCACCATCTAAGGTCACATACATTTATGTTTGTTCCTTGTAAAAATTTTGCTCCTGTTGATTCCCCAAAACTTCTTTGATTTCTTTTTTTTCTTATGGACCAAAAGGGAGAACTCATAATTTAATGAATACATCAATACAATACATCCTTTATTGGAATTTACTGTTACTAAACATCCAACCACTATTCATTATCTTGATGTGATGGTGAAAGGTCCCAGACTAAGTTCTTCATTATATTAGAAATCGTAATAATATTCTCAAATAAAGAAATTTTCATTTTTCCTACGGTTTCAATGGCATCCCTAAGGGTCAGTTCCTTAGAGCATGTAGGATATGTACGTCAAATGAAGATCACTTTGAACAACTCGAAACACTAATTCAGAAATTGACAGCACGTGGATATGATAAAAAGGAAGTACGGAGAGTAGGAATAGAAATAGGTGGTATATCAGGAGAAAAGGCACGGCTGAGAAAAACAAAAAACTAAAAGAACCTAAAATAGATTATATGTCCACTTAGGATAAACATGCAGCTTTAATAAAACATACTATATTAAATGGGTATTCTCGCTACAAAGATCATGTCTCAGATTATGGGGACAGTAAAAATAAGCACTTTTGTAATTGGGTTGCATTACCTAAATCACTTGGTTTAGTAGATATGAGCTTTTCTGTGCATCAATAGCCATTTTTTGCAGCTGCCAGTTGGGACACGTCCCCTTTATTGTGATTGGCTGGCTGACATTTCATTCAGCCTGTTGGCACATGACCCTGGTCGGATTCCCCCCCAGGAACGCCCCCTGCACTGTGATTGGTTGGCTGACATTTCATTCAGCCTGTTGAGATACGCCTTCAGGCAATAAACTCCCCGGACATGCCCCCTGCGCTGTGATTGGCTGCCTGCACACTCTGTGTTTATTCCACTCTGAGCTTTGGAAACCAAAAATGTGAGCTATGTGAGAGGGCTGCTGACTGTATACTCGTCTCCCAGCTCTAAGGTGAAGGATCTGGCTAATTACTGACTGTTGAACTCCTAGACTATCCCCTCATATAACACAGTGTTACATCCTGTGCTTCCTCCATATAATACAGTCATACAATCTGCTGCCTGATAACAGAGGAGGGGGTGCAGTGTGCATTCCTCACATGTGTTTCTTCATTTCAGGCGGTGTGTATAACTGTTTATAGCATAGCAAGGAGCTTGTGGAGCCTGAAGCTGAAGGCTATACAGACAAGAGAACATTGCAAGAGGCTGCATCCTCTTCCCCTGCCTCACACTGTATGATAATGTCACAGCTCTTCAGGGAGGAGAGAAACGCCTCTTGGCAGGAGAGACACGCCTTATGAGAGGAGAGACATGCCCCTGGATTTCATATTCAATCTTATAGAATTAGCTGAAGAGCACTAACACTTCAAACGATAAAACCCCCTTCAAGCATTGGAAAATACTACAGAGTGATCCCCAGTACAGCTCTTTGTGGAACGACCGAGGTTTGTCTATCGAAGAGGTAGAACAATAGGGAGCCATATTGTCCATTCGGATATTTGTAATCTTCAAAATGTGAGTAAGCAACAATTCCTTAGAACTAGAAAAATAGGAACACATCCTTGCCTTGCAGGTCAGAGCTGTAACAGCATCATTAGAGAGGATGGAGTTAATCATCCAACAGAAGGTTATGAAGTAAAAGTGAAAGGTTTGTCTACATGTGAAACAGAAAAGGTCATTTATATACTCAAATGCCCATGTGGGGAACCATATACAGGGCAAATATCTAGAAAAATCAAGATCAGGATAAATGAGCATAAGTCTCAAATTAGATGATAGTAATAAAGGACGTGAAGCTAAAAATACTGAGGAAAACGAGAAATCAAAGAAGTTTGGTGACTCAACAGGAGCGAGACATTTTTATGAGGAACAACATAATGTATGTGACCTTAGATGGTGCGTTTTGGAGGAGGGGTCAACAAAAAATTCAGACGATATTAGTAAACGGCTACTTCAAAGAGAAGTTTTTTGGATCAACCAGTTTAAGTCTTTAGTCCCAAAGGGGTTACATGAAGAGTGTAGGTGGAGCGTGTTCTTGTAGCGCCCCCTCACAGGGAGTAGGAGAATATCAGGGCTTGATAAACAGAAGATTTAATGATATGGCTTAAAATAAAAGTGTAAACTATAGGTTGGTTATAATGCAGACCAGATTTATCCTACGCATTTTTTCATTCATTTTTAATCATGTGTATTGGAATTTGTTTATATATGTGATTATGATGCTGTCCCATTATGCTTGACAAAGGAGGGCGTTTCCCCCGAAACTTAGCAGGTGTGATGACTGGAGGGCGGAACAGGCTACATGCTCGGAACTACAGTGTTTGCTAAGCCATGCCGGCTGCGAGAGGACCCTGATAGATGTGAGGAGCGGAGAGCGAATGAAGCCACACACCCGGAGCTGCACCGCTCGCTAAGCCGTGCCGGAGAGGCTCCTAGGCTGGGCTTGTATCGAAATGCAAAAAAGGTGACTTCTTTATTTTTTTCTACATGATATTTATGTGAAGAGTTGCAGACATTTGGCAACATTGAAGTATTAAAAGATTTTGATAGAAAATACTAAGCGAGTCTTCGGCATACTATATTTGGAAGTTTTTGGACAAGACGGGAGTAGGAGAACCCGGGTTGTGCCGATACTTAATAAGTAACCACTGAAAGCGTTAATTCCCAGTTGCAGAGACGAAGCAATGTGTATATATGTCTACGAATCTGATCAAGTCCAGGTTTATGTGATACTAGTGATGAGTGAGTGTAGAGCAGAATCCGGATGTGTCACTGATACTACAGCGTATACAAGGATTTATAAGGCGCAGTACACACAGCAGGTTCTCATGCAGATTTTTGAGCCCCTGTAAGGAGTGGGAAAATAATGAGAAATAAAACACAGTAAGTCTCATCATTTCTCCAGCGAGACCGTTGGTGCAGCACAGACAGCACGAGACAGGGGAAATGACTCCATAAGGTCCTGGTAGGTTTCACAGGGATCTGGAGCTGACTCACACACAAGTCCCGACTGGAGCGGCCATAAGACCAACAAACCCGGGGGCCCCACACACAGCTCATTCGGGAAACTGGAGAATTAAGTACCAGGGTACTACTTGGAAATCTTGGTCCTGCTCCTTCATCCAATGTCGGACATTTCTAGCTCTGCAACGTCAATTTTCTTGCTGGGTGATCCCATTCACCCCAGGAGAGATGACAATCAGCATATATGGGTTTTCATGATGTCCCAGGATGGATGCATATCCATACTGGGTGAGGATACCTTCCACATCGATAAGTGGCCCAGAGAATGCCCAGAACTTCTCCCAGACCATAATGCTACCATCAAGAGCTTGTGTTCTTCCAGCAATGATTGCAGGGTGTTTTTTTACTAATGTTTCTAACTTGATTCACCAATATCTATCTGTCCCATGAAGCAATAACCGTGACTCATCAGAGAAACGAACCCTTTGCCAATCAGAGTCCAATTCCAATACTGCCAGTAAAATTGAAGCTTTCTGCTGACTCAGCTTGTCATAGATTTTGTTGAATCTGTCTGCTGACTCAAACCTGGTCAGGGGGAGATTGCTCCCCCTACACAGTATGGTTGCAGAGTTCGTGACATCTGTCTGCTCCGGAGCGCCATACACAGTAGGGTTAGCAGAGGTGCAGTGACATCTGTCTGCTCTGGGGCCCCATACACAGTAGGGTTAGCAAAGGTGCAGTGACATCCGTCTGCTAAGGGGCCCCATACACATTAGAGTTAACAGAGTTGCAGTGACATCCATCTGCTCTGGGGCCCCATACACAGTACGGTTAGCAGAGTTGCAGTGACATCTGTCTTCTCTAGGTCCCCATACACATTACAGTTAGCAGAGGTGCAATGATATCCGTCTGCTCCGGGGCCCCATAAACAGTAGGGTTAGCAGAGGTGCAGTGACATCCGTCTTCTCTTGGGCCCCATACACAGGAGGGTTATCACAGGTGCAGTTAGTTTGCGCCAGGCAACATACGCAGCACTGTTTGCTTTTATGTCATTAATCACCCCTTATAGTCATAACAGCATTGAGAAATATGTGTGCAGACAGGTTATCACACCCTACATACCAAACAAGAAGCGCATTATAGGGAAAACCTGCATGAGCTACATGACATCGGAAGTAGGAAGTGGTCATAAGAAGTGGTCCTGCTGGATCCATCTCTGGCTTTGTCCAAAATAACATAATAAAAACTGCTGGAGTTTTACAAGTCTATAAGGAATATTTAAAATTTTTATATTTTGTGGCTTGAAAAAAATTCATAGAAACCATTTTAATTTTAACAGAACACTTCCATGAGATCTCGGAAGGAAACTGCATATCCTCACTAAGTTATAAAGTATCAGATATCACGCAGCACTCATCAGGAGAAAACCACACTACCCTGAATGTACATCCAGGACGACACAGTACAAACCTGTCCAATAATCCCCGCTATGATGAGGAACATTCTCCTGTCCTACCACTGATGGTTACCACAAGTATAGGCCAAAAAGAGGGAAAAAGGTTTCCATGTGGTCAATGTGATAAAGTGTTTACAAGATGCTCAAGTCTTCTTACTCACAGAAAAATTCACACAGGGGAGGAGCCATCTTCAAGTTCAGACTTTTTAAAATGTTTCACTCATAAGTCAGGTCATAAAGAACATGAGAGAATTCACAGAGGAGAGAAAACATTTTCATTTTCTAAATGCAGGAAATATTTTACAACTCAAACAAGTGTTGTTAAACATGAGAGAATTCACACAGGTGAGAAGCCTTTTTCATGTTCAGAATGTGGGAAATTTTTATAGACAAATCACATCGGGTTAAAAAATGAGAGAATTCCACGGGAGAGAACCTTTTTCATTTTAAAAAATGTGGGAAATGTTTTACAGAGAAAGCAGCTTTTTTAAAAACATGAAGATTTACAAGGAGAGAAGCCTTTTTCATGTTCGGAATGTGGGAAATCGTTTACACGGAAAGCAGATCTTGTTACACATGAGAGAATTCACACAGGGGAGGAAGCCGTATTCAGTAAAGAATGGGGGAAATCTTTTACCAAAATCAACTCTTTTTTAAACTTTAGGAATTCACCAGGGGAGAACCCGTATTCATGTAAAGAATGGGGAAAACTTTTACAGAGAGAGTACTCTTGTACACTGGGGAAAATTTCAACAGGGGAAAGCCTTTCATGTAAAGAATGGGGGAAATCTTTTACAAGAAAAGGAAGTCGGGTTTAAAAGAGAAATTCACCGGGGGGAAAACCCCATATTCATGTAAGATGTTGAAATCTTTTACAGAGAAAGCAAGTCTAGTTAAAAAAGAAACTACACAGGAGGAAGCCGTTTTCATTTCAAAAATGGGGGGAAATTTTTAAACGGATACAAGTCTGGTTAAACATGAGAGAATTTTCACTCAGGAGAAAACCCTTTTTCTTTTTCAAATTGGGAAATTTTTTACACAATATAAATTTGTTACACAGAGATAACCCACACAGGGAGAAGCCTTTTTCCCCTTTTCTGAATCTGGAAAAATAAAACACCTCATGCAAAAAAAAATTCACCAGGGGGGAAAAGGTTAATGTTCTCTAAAAAAATGTGAACTTTGTTAAAAAGTCACACAGAAGGGGAAAATTTTTATTTTTAAAAGAAAACCCTTTGATTTTCCAAAACCCTGAATTGCTTTGGATTTTAAATCACCAAATAACTTTTGTAAGTTCTAAAAATGTACAAAAACCCCAAAGCGCATTAGGTTGGTGTTCATGTAAGTTAAACAAAAAAAAATAATAATTCTCATAGGGGATATATCGCCAACACCAAATTAAACCAATGTAAACTCTGACCTCGCTATAAAAAATAATATAATAAACAAGAAACCCCCTTTTTTTAAAAATTTTCTGTTCACATCATTTCAGTCCAGGGGGTGATAGATCCATATTAAGATCATTTTGATAAATTTATCCCTCTTGAAAAATAGGAGAACATGCAGAAAATTTTCGGGGTCAAAAACCACTTTGTTCCCCATAGCCGCCATCTAATTCCCCTAATTTCATAAGTGCTCTGGAAAAATGAAGGGGCCCTGTTTGGTTTTGTTTGGGCAAAAAATGAGTTTTAGCCCAAGAAAATTTTTCTACATTGGGGGCCTAGATCTACAGACCCAGATATAACCAATTATAATAAATTCCCCAAAAATTTGGCGTCCAGACCCAAAAAGAAGGATGAAGACGACACAAAACAGGGAGATATTCCCCTAACCCCCCGGGCCCGGGGGGCGCTCAACCCCCAATTGATATTTGCGCAGTTGATAGTAACTCACTGATTGGAGCTCAAGACCCCAAGTATTTCCATGTCACAAATTTCCCTTTATCAGGGAAACCCATGTGCACTATAGCTCCGTAATAAACCCCAGCAACCAATCAAAAACATTAGTCTAAGTAACCCCTGAGGGAATTTGCACTAAATTATCAAACTTTATTAAAAATATGCAAAAATAACCAAATATAAACACACAAATAAAGAAATGTTTTGGGTTAAAAATTTCTTTACAGTTTATTCAAGATTATAAAGCAAACAATGTTATATCCCAGCTCAGACCATTTGGAGCAATAGTTTTCTAATAAAAATCCCTCCTATAAAATAAATTGTTCTAAGTCAATGATATTGGGGCTGAATCTTCCTTCCAACCTACAGGAGACTTATCCTTCCAAAATTGGAACATCTGCTACTTTACATCAAAACTAACTTTCCTCCCCTACTAAAGTCCCTCCAACATGAACTTAAAAGAATATCCTGAGTCGACAATTCCTGGCCGGGCAGAATAGTATTATACAGGAGGATTATGTTGCCTAAAGTGTTATATTTTTCAGAACTTCTCCTATTCTTATTAGACAATTTTTTAGACCTTTCATCGACAAAATATCCATTCCTTTGCCCATCAAAAAGGGCAGGACTGGCCTCCTCTCTCATGATAAGAAAGATGAATTTGCAGGGTCTAGCCTTACCTAATTTGAGATCGTATCATATAATGACTGTTATAGACCAGGTTAGGACATGGAAAACACCACTGAATGACAAACTGTGGGTCTTCATAGAGCCTGCTCTTCACGGCCTTCCCTCTCTCTGGCCCTGTGTTATTAACCTCTGTGCACTGGTTGCTCACCTCCTGTGCAAGTCACTCTCCGATACTGGAGAGAACTAGCTTCTACTAACTTCCCTTGTATCCCTTCTCTGTCACTTTCCATCCCTCTTCTATCTTTGTCCACAAGCATCCTTAACATTGACTCAATGGGTGACATTAGGCATTGCTTCCACTGAGGACCTCTACCAGGGTCTGAAATTAAACCCTTTCCACAAATTGGTTGAGAAATATACAATTCCGTTGTCCAATCACTTTAGATATCTAACTCAGTAACTCATTTTCTGAAAGAGAATCCTAAAAGTAAATTGAGGTTCTGACTCCTGTTTTAAATATCTGCCAAGACTCTCTCCAGAGATATCATAAAGGGACAAGAATGTTACCTGATCTTCTCACCATAACCTCCAATTAATCTAAATGGTGAACAAACTAAATTGGGAGAAAGACTTTTTATGACTCAAAATAGGAAAAAAAACGTATACAGGGCACATAAAGCATCTGCAAGCTCCAGTTTATGGAACAGTAGCTAAAGCTCTTAGCTCGGTGGTGCTATACCCCTGCCCATCTTAGTAAAATGTACCCAAATTCCTCTCTCTACTGCTGAAGATCGTGTGGTAATCATGGATCTCTATTCCACACATTCTGGTCTTGCCCATTACTATGTGCCTTCTGGTCTAATGTCATAGTTTCATAGTTTCATAGTTTGTAAGGCTAAAAAAAGACAAGTCGTCCATCTAGTTCAGCCCGTTGTGCTAAGGTGTTGATCCAGAGGAAGGCAAAAACACCAATGAGGTAGAAGCCAATTGTCCTCATTTTAGGGAAAAATTTTCCCTTCCTGACTCCAATCTGGCAATCAGAAAAATCCCTGGATCAATGACCCCTCTCCTGAATCCCAGTCACTGTAACTTGTTATATTATTACGCTCCAGAAATGCATCCAAAAACCCCTTTTTTTTAACTTGGTTATTGAATTCACCATGACAAGTCCCTCTGGCAGAGAATTCCTTTGTCTCACTGCTTTACAGTAAAGAATCCTTTCTATGTTTATGTAGAAACTTCGTTCCCCAAGACGTAGAGGATGCCCCCCTTGTTGTAGTTACAGTCCTGTGTATAAATAAATCTTGGGAGAGATCTCTATATTGTCCTTTGATGTATTTAAACATATGTATTATGTCCCCCCGAAGCCTTCTTTTCTCAAAATAAATAACCCTAATCTTGCTAATCTTTCTGGGTACTGTATTCCCCCCAGTCCTTTTATTATTTTTGTTGCCTGCCTTTGTACCTTTTCAAGCTTACAATGTTTTTCCCTGTGCACTGGTCCCCAAAACTGTACACAATATCCATGTGTGGTCTAACCAGTGACTTGTATAATGGGAGAATAATGTTCTCTTTCATGTGCATCTATGCTCCTTTTAATGCACCCCATGATCCTATTTGCTTTGGCTGCTGCTGCCTGACACTGGCTGCTACAATTAAGTTTACTGTCCACCAGGATTCCCAAGTCCTTCTCCATGTCACTTTTACCCAGTGTCCTTGCTGTACCCTCAGTTCTAGCCCAAGTACAATGCCCAGTAGGCCTGGAATGTGCTCTGTTACTGCTTGGTATAGACTCCATCCCGCCTATGAATCGTGTTCTCTATTCTTTGTCTCTGTATTAAGGTACTAATTTACACCTTCTCAGTATCTGTTATATGTCCATAATTTGCAACGTGTATTTCCTAATGTTAACAAAGGCTGAATTGCGGGAAGAGTCTTTGTAACTCCTGTAACTACTGTAACTCCTTGCTTATCGGTCTCCCTCTGTGCAAACTCTCCCCTCTCCAGTCTGTCCTGAATGCAGCAGCCAGGCTTGTCTTTCTTTCCAGCCGCTATACTGATGCCTCTACCCGGAGTCAGTCACTGCACTGGTTGCCTATCCAGTACAGGATACAACATAAACTCATCACTCTCACTCATAAAGCTCTCCACAACGCTGCTCCTCCCTACATCTCCTCCCTCATCTCTGTCTACCACCCTACCCGCTCTCTCCGCTCTGCTGATGATATCAGGTTACACTCATAAATCATCCGAACCTCCATGCCCGTCTCCAAGACTTCACACGTGCGGCACCAGTTCTCTGGAACATGCTACCACGGGCGTTCCGGCACACACAGAATTCTCTTAGCTTTAAAAGGGCACTGAGAATAAATCTTCCCACTCTGGCCTATCATAATCCCTAATGCTAACACCCCCCCCCCCCCCCACACTCCCTAGCGCACTCACCTCATTTTCGGCACTTAACTGTATATAGAGGGTGGCAGGTTCATCCGAATTCTATGTAAAACAACCCCATATTTATGTCACATGGCTGGACCATTGTAAATCTAGCACTTCTTGCCCTTTGTCTCTCCTGTACACCCTAATAGATTGTAAGCTCTTGCGAGCAGGGCCCCTTGTGTCTCATCTGTAAGTACTTTTAATGTGTAATGTCTGTACGTTTACCCTCCAAATTGTAAAGTGCTGCGGAATATGTTGGCGCTATATAAATAAAGATTATTATTATTATTATATTATTTGTATCCATTTAATGACCGTTTTGTATTTCTTGAATCTTCCCTCAATAAAAAATGTAAAACTCTATTTTTGCTATGGGAGTCTAAAATATCTTCCAGCTTTGTTTGTGCGGTGTCCAAATCATAAGTTTGTTTGTACGTACAATGTCAAAAGAACAAGAGACATTTCCCAATATGTCGCTACATCCTTTCTCCTGTATTAGAAGTAAGGCAAGCAGTTTTATAAACTTTCAGTGGTTGTGCAAAACAGATATATTTTTATTGGTTTATACCTTATAATCATCTTTCTTAGCAACACCTTTTTATTATTATTCATGTATTATAACAATCACCTCATTAATAATCATTAATAAGCATCTTTACTGGTCAGTACTAAAAACACACCTCAAATTATTCTGATTTTTCTAAGTTCTGGTGAGCTGCATGATACAATGATTCTGAGATATCTAAAGGTCAGTGGTTCTACTGCACGTGATAGAATAACACGGCTTGTGTGACTTTTGTCCTAAACATCTAGACTGGCATTGTCCTTGGTAAATCATAATAAAAGCCATTGTTGGCACTTACAGGAGTCTGTCTGAGATTCTCCCACAACAATACAAGGACACAAGCTTCATGGAAGAAAACATGAATCAAGAGAAACAGAGAAATTGCAAACTTTTAACCCTGTATTATAGAACTATAGAATTTATGACAGAATTAATTAATATCCATATCAATTCCCCCTTAAAAGTTTGCGTTTTTCAAATGACTACCTGAATATGAGACATACCTTGGTGAGATTAAGGGTTCTATCCCATGGGCTACTCCCTATGAGGGAAGCTGGTCTTCATACCAACTGATGCTAGCCAATATGACTGGTAACACACTGCTGCAGCTCCCATTCCCCTTCTGGGTCTTGTCTCTATTCTGGGTTCTCTACATTGTGTTATAATACTCCTCTGGGTGATCTAACTGCCCAGAGACATCATCCTCTCCATCAAGAGGTCTCATCTGGAGCACCATTGTGTGGGGACTCATTTATTTGTTAACAGCTTTTGTAATTTACACTACATTTGTAGTAGTAAAAGGGGGGGAAAAAACAAAACTCCCCAGGACCATAGTTAACTAGTTATTAATAACCACCAATGGGCTATGAGCACATTGGTAATGATGGCACCCCATTTCCCAAACATCCCTCATCCCTGGCATCCATTTAGAAAAGGGATCATTTATTCCTGCATTTGAAGCTAATTCATTAGTGAGAGAAGTCATTTTCTTTAAGGCCACACTGATACTCCCCTCTGGGGCTGTGTTATTTGGGATGTAAGTACAACACAAAGGTCTTTCTTATCATCTTGCACCCCCCCTTTTTCTATTAAGATCATTTTGGAAAGACATAGACGTTGTTGGGCTTAGTTGATCGATTCTCCCTCTTACAGCTTGTCTGGTGTAATTGGAATATCTTTATTATTATTTATTATAGTCTACATAATTGCTATAGGCAAACTTAAACTCTATCAGTTCTCTATCTATAAAACATTAAAACGCAACTTTTATGATGTATAACGTTTAACCTCTATACACACTATTTAAAAACCTGATTTCTAACCTCACCATTTAACCCTTTCTACTTCTGAAGAAAGGAATAACTCCTTTTCTATTATCAAGTCTGGTGGAACACCACCTATTATCAGGAAAAGCCTTTATATTAACAGCAAATTTACTAACTCCAGTAAGGAATCCCAAGCCTCCTACTTGGGCAGTCATCCCTAATCTAATGGACATGAAACATATAAGGCCCCCTTGTGACACCCTCTGCAGCAGGTGACACTTGTAGACAGAGGTGAGAAATCACAATTTAAAACGTCATGCCTGACCTCCCCAACATGTTTCACCAGCTAAACTGGCTTCATCAGGGGTTAGAGGTCCGGTTGATGCCAATTTACTAACTCCCTTACTGGAGTTAGTAAATTGCTGTATATATAAGGCTTTCCTGATAATAGGTGGTGTTCCACCAGACTTGATAATAGAAAAGGAGCTATTCCTTCCTTCAGAAGTAGAAAGGGTTAAATGGTGAGGTTAGAAATCAGATTTTTAAATAGTGTGTATAGAGGTTAAGCGTTATACATAATAAAAGTTACGTTTTAGTGTTTTATAGCTAGAGAACTGATAGAGTTTAAGTTTGCCTATGGCAAAATAGTATATATAGTGATCATATAATAGTCAAGCGCTGTCACATAAGAGGTCAGGTCAACCATTATGCTGTATTTGGAGTTGTAGTGCAAAACAACATAAACCTAATATAGGGACTAAACCCAATTATTGCCTCATATGGCCTGATGCCTATCCTACTAGATATATCTTCTACCTCTCTACCTACAGCTTCTTTGTGGATGATAGATGGTATGAAAGATTTTTTATATCCCTAATGCATCCATGATCTCCTTCATGACTTCTCCAGTGAAATGTGTAAACGTGTGACTCTATGACTTTGCTTCAGGAACTCCATATTTGCGCACTACTTCTGACAGCAGCTTCTTGTCTGTAGCTTAAGCAATTGCTTTTGCAATCAGGAATACTTCAGGCCATCCAGAGGAAAGATCATTACAGATAGGGACATGGTCCCACTTATCCATTCTGCTCTGGGAGTGTAGCACTGCGGGGTCTTCACTGTTCTCCCCACATTGTTTCTTGCACATAGCATACATCAATGAGTGTACTTGGCAGTAACTCCAGGGACACACCAAACCTTGTTAGCCAGGTCAGCCATGACAGTCTTTGACCAGTGTGTGACTCATTGTGCTGCTTGGGCCATAAGAGGATAAAGAGTCTTTGGAAGACACAATCTCTTTCCAACAGCCCAAAATACTTCTGATGTTCATATTCCATTCTTCTCATACCAAATATTTTCTTCTGGGCCTGTTCTTGCAACTTTTCAGGATATTAAAACGGTGTTTCTTCTTGCAGCTCTACAGCAATAACAGCCGGGTTCTTCACCCTGGTTCAGCTGCTTTAGCTGCTTGGTCAGCTGTGTGGTTTCTACCTGCTTCATGGGTGTCTGTTTTGGAATGGCCTCTTACCTTGATGACTACAACTTGTTCAGGCAGTAGTAACGCTTCCATCAATGCTCGCAGTTGTTTTCCATTTTTAATAGACTGTCCATTTCCTGTAAGAAAGTATCCTGCTTTCCATATCGGGCCATAGTCATGTGCAATCACAAAGGCATAACCCTGTGTATGTATTGTATACATTGGCAGTCTGGTCTTCAGCCTGGTTGTAGGCCTCTTCCGAAGTGCTTTCTTTTTATTTGGCTTCTTGGGCCAACATGTGCGGAGACTTCAGCTTTCACAATCTCTGATAATGGGACTACTGCACATCTTGTATAAAACTTTTCATCTTAGGTATACCATCATCCATCCACAAAGAACTTAACATCAGCGTTTTCCAATAGCTGATCTATAACCTGCTACCTCATCCTACATTAACTGAATACAGTCATGCTGCTCTTCTTCTGGGAAGGGGAGATACTCATAAAAGGACTTCCCACACTGTCTCCCCCCTTCAACTCCAAAGTGGTTTGATCCAACACTGATGGTAACATGATCTGGCATCAGTAGGGCACACTGTAATCTCAAATGTGTAGTAGTGTATAGGTGATGTGGTTGACCCTGTGTCAGTATTGCAGAAATGTCATGAGGGGCATAAACGGTCACTGGGTAGTTTAAGACAATGTCTGCACTTTTGTCAAGCACGGCCTGCAATGCGTTGACAGCCCCCACACAAGATGGAGCCCTCCTTACAACTGGATCTAGTCGGGCTGAATAACAAGCATCTGGGTATTGTTGACTTGCCTCTTGAGAAAGCTAGGCGGCGAAACGTACGTCGAGGCGGTTTGTGGCAGGTCGCATGTCTCTTATTCCTGGGTAATAAAACTTTACATTTGTAATTATATTTTTACTATTTGATATTATTTTCTGCAGTGCATCTGGTGTACATTCATGTCACTTGATATATTACTATTGTAATTTATACTATGATGCATTGTGGTTAATTTATTTTGTTTGTTTTCCCAGTGTTTTAAGTGACATACTGTCCTGCTTTTTTGTACTATTTATTATTTTTAACTTTTTTTTATCTGTGATTAAAAACATTGTAACAGTTTTTTGAAACAAATTTGTTATAATAATTTTTATTAGGGGTTTTTTGAAAATTTTATATAGTATTTTTGAGTCCTCATTTTGTTTTGGTTTTATCTGGTATATTTATGGTGACAGTTGTTTATTTGACCTGATTCTGAATTGGTATTATATTATAGTTTAAGACAATATCTGCACTTTTGTCAAGCACGGCCTGCAATGCGTTGACAGCCCCCACACAAGATGGAGCCCTCCTTGCAACTGGATCTAGTCGGGCTGAATAACAAGCATCTGGGTATTGTTGACTTGCTGTAGATTTGGTCAATATAGACATGGCATGTCCTGCAGTCTCTGTACAGTACAGTCTGAAGGGTTTGGTGTAGTCCGCTATGTCTAGGGCAGGAGATGACAAAATGTTTAGTTTCAGTGTATAAAACAAGTCAGAGGACTGATCAGTAAGTGTAAAGGAGAAAGTTATGTTAAAAGGGGATGAAAACCGGACAATTCTTATCCCACATAGGAAATAGTGTTTTCTGGAAAGAAGAGGGCTGGGTCAACATGTGCTGTGTATAATGAACAACAGGGGTTTCAGTGCCCATCAAAAAATGGACGGGGCTCCCCATTAATAGGGGTTTTGGGGAAAGGGCCAAAGGGAATCAAACTTTTCGTTTTTTGTTTTTTTTCTTTCCTCGGCAGCGGACCCTTTGCAAACCCCCCAGATATCACTGAATTAATTTCTCGGGTTTTGGACAAATGGAGTGACTGCTGTGGGGGGTTTTAATGAATCACATTTGGGGGCAGGAGGATGGGGGGCCCCTTTCGGGGGATTTTTTAACTTTCCCTGTCACGTCAAGGGAGGTACAAAAGCCCTAACGTAACCCAGCCCCAAACCCTACTTGACGTGCTTTTCCCTAGGCGGCAGATGCCAACGGGTGAAAAAAGCCCCCTGGCTCAAAAGTCGGGGGCCCTTTGGGAAGGGAAAAAATTCAGACAGAAAAGGTCAATACCAAATCAAAACCCCAAACCACAAATCAGAACCAAAGAGAAACCAAAAAAAAACACGCCGGGGCCAAAACATGAACAGGACGAAGTAAAAAAATTTCAGGGGAAACTACCCGGGGGTCGGTACACAAAAACAAGAAAAGGGGGATACACAGCACAGAACAAGGGGGCACCAGGAAAAATCCGGGAAACAACACTCGGGCCCCTGCAGGGAGTTTAAATCTTTCCCTAAACCGCCCCTGTAGCTGATTGGGGGTGGCCTCCCCCCCCCCTTTGGGCTGCTTTGACACCCCCCTTTCCCCCAATTTGGCGGGGTCCCCCTGTCACCACCCAGCTCCAACAAATGTGTACAGGGGGGGGTGCTGTTTCCCTGTTTGCAGACCCTTGCCCCCAACAGGCTTACGCCGCCCAAGCCCTAACACCTCCTCCCCTTTTTCCCCGACCAGGGCCCTAAACCCCCCTCCGATTCCCCTAGGGCCCAAAGGGGCTAACTCCCGGGGGTAGCAGACAAACACCTGCCCCCGGGCCCGTGATTTTTTGGGGGGCCCGCCCCGTCCAAACCCCGTAGTTCAGCTCCTGCGTCCGCCACAGTAAAACTTTCTATTCACTGCCGGCGGATGTAAAAGCTGCGGGGGCCCCGGCGTTTCCCTTTCCCGGGGCCCCTGTCAGGGAGTCCTCCCCCTCACAGGGGGCCTACAGAAGCGGGGACCGGGGGAAAACCCGTCATAGGAAGCCTCCCCTGATGCACGGGCCCGGGCGGGGGGTTTGGCCCCGCCCCCTCAGCACACTGATCTGAGACTGGGGGGCCAAAGAGCCCAGCACGGGAGGGGGAAAAGGACACAGCAGGGAGGTAAGAAAACACCCCCCCCGTCCCACAAAACGGCCCCCCCCCCGTCCCTGCCCCCTCCAACCTACCCCCCCTGTTACCCCAAAAACCCCCCGGCCCCCCCCCCTCCTGTCCTCCTACCCAGCCCCCCCTGTCCCTCCAAAATGGCCCCCCCCTCCCTGACCTCCAACCTAGCCCCCCCTTTAGCCCAAAACAGCCCCCCTCCCCCCGCCCCTCCAACCAACCCCCCTTCCCCCCAAAAAGGGGGCCCCCCCCCTCCCCTGTCCTCCAACCTACCCCCCCCCTGTCACCCCAAAACGGGCCCCCCTCCTCCCCCCCCCTTTCCCCCCAACCAAGCCCCCCCTGTCACCCCAAAACCCCCCTCCCCCCCCCCCCTTCCTTCCCCCAAACCCTAGCCCCCCTGTCCCCCCAAAAAATTTGGGCCCCCCCTTTCCCCCCCTTTTCCCCCCAACCTAGCCCCCCCCTGTCACCCCAAAAGGGGGGCCCCTCCCCCCCCTCCCCCGCCCCCCAAAAATGGCCCCCCCCTCCCGGCTCCCCTTCCCCAAAACTGCCCCCCCCCCTGGCCCCCTTACCCCATCCGCCCCCGCCCCCCAAAAATGTCTCCCGCCCCCCCCTGTCCCCCAAAAGGGCCCCCTCCCCCCCCCTCCCTGTCCCAAACTCAGCCCCCCCGCCCCAAAAACCGGGCCCCCCCCCCCCCTTAATCCCCCTTTTCCCTACCTGACCCCCCACTCAACCCCCCTCTCTCTTTTCCTGACCCCTTTTCCAACACCCCCCCCTCCTTCCCCCTCCCCCCCCACCCCCACTTTTCCCCTCCCCCCCCCCAAGGGCCAACCAGTTTTTCCCCATGCGGGAGGGCTATCCCACATCCAGGAAACTGAGGGGCCACCCACCCCCTTTGGGCAGGCACCCATCTTTTTAAAGGATGCCTGCGGGTAAAACCCATGTCACCCACCCTTTCCCCCAGCTCTGAATAACCCTTCCAGTAAAAGGGGAAACCCGGGGTGACACCCTTTTCCCCACAGCAGGCACCCCGGGAAAGTTTAAGTGCCTCCCTTTGGGGATGGGTGCCACCCCAGCTTTCCTGGACCCCTGGACACCTGCTGTTTGGATGTAAACCCCAGCTTTCCCATATACTAATAGTTTTACAGCGGGGAAAACCCTGGTTGACACTCCATTTTTCCCACAGCGGCACCCAGTTTTTCCGGGGCCCTTGCTTTTTTGGATTCACCCAGTTTTTCTCGTGCACTGAATAGGCTTTTCTTCACCCCGGAAAGCGGGTGAAAAGGGTTTCACAGCAGGGCCGGGGGGCCCGGGAAAGCGGGGGTGATGCCCCCATTTGAAAGGGTTGGGGGTGTTTTTTTTTAAAAATTTTCCCTTTTGGGGAACTACGCCCGGATTCGGTGGACAACATCGGCCCAGCGTTAAAAATCAATTTCTTTAATAAAAGGGTTTAAAAAGGGCGGGTTCCCGGGGGTTTTTTTAAAATAAAGTTTTTTTTTTTTCGTTTTCCGTGATTTTTCCCTTTCTTTTTTCTTCCAGTGAAAAGTAGGGCGTATCTGGATGATGCCCCCCTCCATACATCGCTCGGGCTGGTGTCAGCCAGTGGTGTTTTTTGTCACCCCAACTGACACAACCCTGTTCACTAAATTTCCTCAGTACCCAATGCACCAGGGGGACTGGGGAAGAGCCGTTAAAACCCTCAAATTTTTAAGTTTTTAAAAGTTTTTTTAAAGGGCCCAAAAAAACAAGATTCCAACCATTTTACCCGTTTTGAAAGGGGGGGTTTGGGTCCCAAAAAAGGGAAAAAAACCCCCAAAGAGGTAGAAGCCAATTGTCCCAAATTTAAAAGGGGAAAAAATTTCCCTTTCCCCACCCCCAAAAAAAGGGAAAACAGAAAAATCACTGGGTCAGGAAAAACCCCTCCTGAATCCCCAGACACCCAAACTTGTTAAATTTTTTATTCTCCAAAATGCATCCAAAACCCCCTTTTTTAACTCCCCTTATTGAATTTTACCATAACAAGTCCCTCTGCAAGAATTTTCCCAAAATCCCCACTGCCTTACAGTAAAGAATCCCTTTCTATTTTTAAAATTTAAAAATTTCGGTTTCCCCAAGACGTAAAAAGGAAGCCCCCTTGGGTTTTAGATACAGCCCTGGGGAAAAATAAAATCTTGGGAAAATCTCAAATTACCCTTTTATTAATTAAACATAAATTTAAATTAAGCCCCCCCGAAGCCGTCTTTTCTCAAACTAAATAAAAACCCCAAAACCTTTTCCAATCTTTCTTTACTGTAGTCCACCCCGTCCTTTTATTATTTTTGTTTCCCGCCTTGTACCTGTTCAAGCTCTACAATGTCTTTCCTTGCCCCTGGGGCCCAAAAATGTACACAATATTCCCTGTTTTGGGCTAACCATGACTTGTATAATGGGAAAAATAATGTTCTCATCATTGCCTCTAATCCCCTTTTTAAAGCACCCCATGATCCAAATTTTCCCCTTTGGGACTGCTGTCCCTTTAAAAGCTGCTACAATTAAGTTTTACTGTCCACCAGGAAATTTCCCCCCAAATCCCTTTCCCCTTCACTTTTTTTCCCCGCCTTTTTTTTCCCTTTTTAAAATGTAATCATTAATGGATTTTTTCCCCCCATTGGCCCTAACCTTGCATTTATCCCTGTTAAAAAACCCCATCTGCCATTTTCCCCGGGCCCCGGCCCCCCAACTTATCCAAAATCCCTTTGTAATAAAAATTACCTCTATTTGGGTGAGGGGCCCCCTCTGGGGAAGCTGCAGGCGCTAATTTTTTTAAAAGGAAGTTACCCTAACAAAGGTTTTTTTTCCCCTTCTTAAAGTAAACAGGCCCGCCGCGGGCATTTTTAAACCCCCCTGGTTTAGGGGAAAATTGGGGGGGGGGCCCCACGGCGTTTTTTTTCTGAAAAATTTTTTTATTTTTCCCGAGTATCTGCACATAGGCACCCACTGTAAAGATTACAGGGGGGTCCCACTGTAGGGTTCCAATAAAAAAAAATGATTTTTTTTTAAAAAAAAAACAACGGGTGTCCCTCCCCAAATTTCCATAACCCGCCCGGTAAAACTAACCCGCTGCGCCTAATACTATCAAATGGGGAAAGGGCCCCCATTACGGGCCTTTCCCAAACAAAAAGTACCAGCCTGCACCCCCCCGAAGCAGCCCCAAAAATAGAGGGCTGCTTCCCGGTGGGTTTTACTGGCTCTTCCCGGGAAACCCCTTGGGGGTTTGGGTATTGGGGGAACGGGGGCCCGGGGTTAGTGTCGGCCTTTGGGGTTTCAAAAAAAGCCGCAGGCTGACACGAACCCCCCGAAAGGGGATAGTAATGGGGGCATCTGACAGAACCCCCTCCAATTTCATCACGGAAAAAATGGAAAGAAAATAACAAAAACAAAATAAAAAAAGGGACTTTAAATTTAAATAAACTCTCTCTGACAAACCCCCCCCTCCCCTGACCAAGTTAGTTTTTGAAAAAGATGCTAAAAGCTGGGGCCCCACGTATCTAATGAATCCAATTTGTATTATACTCCAATCCTCTGCACCCCTGAAGGGGCACGGCGTTGGGTGATCATCTGGGGGGGCAGGGAATTGGGGAACAGGGCCCAAAACCCACCACAACTCCGCGGGGGTTGGGGCTTCTGTCTCCCCCAGGAAAATTGTCTTAAGCTTTGGCCCCTTTTCTTTCCCCTCTCACCTCTTCCCGGGCCCAGTGTCAACCCAAAAAATAAACCCTCACCTGACACTCTATAACCCCTTGACCACTGCCTGTTGCCCCATATCCCCCGTACTCCACCTATCACCCCATGGGGAGTTTGTACAGAGGTGGGAATCGGTAGGGAGGTGATGGGAAAAGTGCAAAGTCTAAAATGTTTGTGTGGTTATTTCTGCAGGGACAAGGCCGGGAGAAGTCATCATGGCGATCTGGAAGGTACATACAGTATATGTCTGCAGAGCCTGTGTACAACTGCTATCTACCCCCATATGGTCACCGTATGGTGGTATATACAGTCTGCAGAGCCTGTGTACACTGGTGTCTACCACCCATATGGTCACTGTATGGCAGGAATATTGGTAGTAATGTAATGGTTTATATTCAGGATCAGTATGGCTGTATTATTCAGTCACTATTTGGTGGTGATATGTGGTCATGGTGTGATGGTATTATTCAGTCACTATGTGGTGGTGATATGTAGTCATGATCTTGTGGTATTATTCAGTCACTATGTGGTGGTGATATGTGGGCATGTGTTTTTTGGTATTATTCTTCACTATGTGGTGGTGATATGTAGTCATGGTCTTGTGGTATTATTCAGTCACTATGTGGTGGTGATATGTGGTCATGGTGTTGTGGTATTATTCAGTCACTATGTGCTGGTGATGTTGTCATGGTGTGCTGGAATTATTTAATCTCTGTATAGCAGTATTATTGATAATATTAGTCTTGGTGTGGTCAGTAACAGTACAGGAATATTTGTTCCCTGTACAGCGGTATTATGTGGTCACTGTATGACAATTATATAGCGGTATCATCCATAGAACATTGTCTTACAGCTATTTGTATGGATCTCTGTATATACAATACATTACTTTATATAATTACATATTCACAGACTCCAGTAGCGCCGCTGTTGTGTTGGCGCTGGTCCTCTGGAGGGGCGGGGCATGATTTTGTTTGGTGGGGCGTGGTTAGAGGCTTGTCCTGGTATGATGTCATTTGTTTGGGTGTGGTCAGGGGCATGGCCTGATGTGATGTCATTTGTTTGGGCGTGGCCAGAGGCGTGGCTAATGTGTCCCTATTTGCAATCTCTAAATGTTGGGAGGTGTGGCATTGTTGGTAATGTTGGTCTTGGTATAGTGGGATTAGTTTGGTAGCAGTATGATGGCGAGATGTATGGTGAGGTATTTGCCCCTTGTATTATCTACATTATCTAACAGAATGTCATGGTAAAGGTTCGTGGTCGGAGGGGGGGGGGCATCCAAAAGCTTGCTTTGGGGCCCAGGCTTCTCTAGTTACGCCCCTGTCTAGGGCCTATGCAGTCTCCCACTTTTGTTGCAATTAAAGCCTGTGATTGCATTGTGTCTGTATCTGTGAACTGGATCTTAGTTTCTCCCTGGTTGATAATATGAAATCCCCTCTTGGTTGGGAGGCTTCCCTGCATTTAACATTAAGAAAGTGATAAACACCTGAGACATTGGTGAGGAGGAGGAGGTTCTATTCCTTACACTACTTGCAATATAGCTTCAGGAGTTGATGTGCACCAGTCAGGCCTGGAAATATTGAGAGCATCACATATGTGTCTATTCAGCCCCTCAACAGAAGCATGTAACAAGTCAAAGGAGGATGTGTGCCCCAAATCAGCCACCTCTGCTGCAGACTGGAAAAGATTCCACTGATTCTCCCTTATTCTGTGTCATGTCGCTTAAAGTTACAGACTGATCTGGTAACTGACTTCTCCCCACTGTATTAATCTTTTCACGTACTCCTCTCCAGTTTCCCTCGCTGTCTCATCTTGTGGCCTTTTGTATCATGGGCAGGAAAGCATCAGTTTTCTTTGCATTTACCAGATTTTCAAGCTCTTTCCAGGATGGGTCTTGTATATGCTCTGTGTGGCTCTACAGAAGGTCATGGGGGATTTTTCTGGGTTTGGAAATCGATTAACTAATTAGTACATGTCTGACAGCTCCCATGGTCTGTACCTCTCTGGTGTGGACCGGCCGTTAAGAAAGGTTTTATCAACACTGGTGGTGTAATGTGGCCAGGAGCTGGTGGTGTCATTTCTGATGTTACTGGGGTTATCTGAGGGGATCTATTATCTGTCTTTGTTAGGGACGCACCACCTGTTGAGGGTCAGGAAATGGGGTTGGTTTGGGGTAATGATCAATGTGCCCCCCCTCGAGTATTGCAGACATTTCCCACTGTCCGACTGAATGTCTTCTTGTGTCTAAGGACCTGTTGACATTGCCCTTTTTTGTCTTCTTGTGACAGCTTTCTACAACCTCCGGGTCTGAATCTGTGTCTTGATCATTAAATGACAATATGTTTGTTTCTTTGCTTCTATGTGCGTTTTCCCCCAGGGCTTGATCTTGTTTGGATGTTTCCCTCATCTGACTATCGTGAGGGAATTCAGGGTTAACCTGTAGCTGTTACTTAGTGCAGGTATCTTTCAATGTATTCAGATCCATCCACTCAGGCACCATCCCTTACTTCCTGTGTGATGTGTGTCCTCTGGTTGATATGACAGTGTTTGAACTGGTTTATTCACCAAAACAGGGACAGGAGTGTCTATAATGTGAACTGATGGCTCTTGGTGTTGATTATTATTATTATTATTAACATGTATTTTAAAGCGCCATTGATTCCATGGCGCTGTACATTGGGGGGGGGGGGTCACATACATGATATGTCAAGTGAGTACAATAATGACAATGAATGACTTATAACTGGTACAGAGGGAGAGAGGACCCTGCCCGCGAAGGCTTACAATCTACAAGGAGGAGGGAAGAGACAGGAGGAGAGGGGCAGACGTGTTTGTGGGGTAGTACAGTGGCAGCAGGGTTATTGTAGGTTATAGGCAATTCTGAAGAAATGGGTTTTCAGGTTGCTTTTGAAGCTGGTGAGAGAGGGGGAGAGTCTGATGTGTTGGGGCAGTGAGTTCCAGAGTGTGGGGGAAGCACGGGAGAAGTCTTGGAGACGGTTATGTGAGGAGCTGATAAGAGGAGAACAGAGAAGAAGATCCTGTGAGGAGCGGAGATTGCGTAAGGGGAGATATCTGGAGATTAGGGCAGAGATGTATGGAGGGGAGAGGTCATGGAGAGCCTTGTAGGTCATGGTTAGCAACTTGAAATGTATTCGCTGGGCAATGGGAAGCCAGTGAAGGGATTGGCAGAGAGGAGAGGCAGAGGAGGAGTGAGGTGGATAAGACGGGCAGCAGAGTTGAGGATGGTTTGAAGGGGAGCAAGAGTGCTAGATGGGAGGCCACAGAGAAGGATGGTGCAGTAGTCAAGGCGGAAGATGACAAGGGCATGGACCAGCAGTTTTGTGGTGTCGAAGTTGAGGAACAAACGGATGCGAGAGATATTTTTCTGGTGGAAGCGGCAGGCAGAGGTGAGGGTTTGGATGTGTGGTTTGAAGGACAGAGCGGAGTCGAGGATTACCCCAAGGCAGCGGCCGTGCGGAACAGGCGAGAGTGCAGAGCCCTTGACAGTGAAAGAGAGATCAGGTGGAGGGATCGAGCGGGACGGTGGAAAGAAGATGAATTCTGTTTTCTCCACATTTAGTTTTCGGAGCCGGGAGGTGAAAAAGGAGAAAATGGACGATAGACAGTCTGGGATCCGGGAGAGAAGAGAGGTGACATCTGGGCCGGAGATGTAGAGTTGAGTGTCATCAGCATACAGGTGGTAATGAAAGCCATGTGAAGCTATGAGTTGACCCAGACCAAGGGTGTAGATAGAAAAGAGTAAAGGACCCAGGACTGACCCCTGAGGGACACCAACAGAGAGTGGCCGGGGGAGGAGGTGGAGCGAGAATGAGAGACACTTAATGTCCGATCAGAAAGGTATGAGATCCAGGAAAGAGCCAAGTTCGTGATGCCGAGGGAGGAGAGGATGTGTAGCAGGAGGGAGTGGTCGACAGTGTCAAAGGCAGAGGACAAGTCTAGAAGGAGAAGGACAGAGTACTGGCGTGAGGCTTTGGCAGTTGCTAGGTCGTTGGTGACCTTGGTTAGGGCGGTGGTAGACGTGCTGCTCGAGGAGTTTGGAGGCAAAACGGAGCAGTGAGATGGGACGATAGTTGGACAGAGAGGAGGGATCAAGGGATGGTTTTTTAAGGATGGGAGTGACGGTAGCATGTTTAAAGGAGGAAGGGAAGATGCTCGAGGTGAGCGATAAGTTGAAAAGATGGGTTAGGGCTGGGATGAAAGCAGCACTAAGGTCTGGGATAAGGTGTGATGGCAGTGGGTCAAGATTACAGGTGGTGAGGTTGGATTTGGACAGTAGAGAGGAAAGATTATCATGTGTAAGAGTGGGAAAACAGGTTAGAGGAAGGCGCTGGGGACTGGGGGCTGAAGCTTTCTCTGATAAGGTTGATCTTGTGTAGGAAGTGAATGGCAAAGTCGTCTGCTGAAAGGAGAGAGGGTGGTGGAGGTGCTGGTGGGCGGAGGAGAAATTTAAAGGTGTTGTATAGTTGCGTGGGGTTGTGAGACAGAGAGGATATGAGATTGGTGACGTAGTCCTGTTTGGCTAGGGAGAGTGCAGATTTAAATGTATATAGTGATTGTTTGGATGTGGCACAGTCGTCGGTGGAGCAAGTTTTCTTCCAGCGGCGTTCTGCAATTCTGGAAGCTCGCCTCCAGAATGGTGGCGGGAGTTTGAGAAGTCAGATAGGGGGCAGAGGCGGGTGAAGATGAGGTCCAGTGTGTGTCCATCTTTGTGAGTGGCTCCAGAGGTACACTGGGAGAGATCAAAGGAAGAACAGAGTGAAAGGAGTTTGTTGGAAGCAGAGTGGGGGGTGTCAATTGGGATATTGAAGTCTCCCATGATAATGGTAGGGATGTCTGTGGAAAGAAAATGGACGAGCCAGGAAGCAAAGTCGTCAAGGAAGGCGGTGACAGGGCCTGGTGGTCGGTAGACAACAGCCACTTGAAGGTTGGAAGGGGCATAGATGCGGACAGAGTGCACCTCAAAGGAGGAGAGTGTGAGGGAAGGCAGAGGTGAAGAGGGGACAAAGGAACAAGTGTCAGACAGGAGGAGACCAACACCTCCGCCATGCCTGTTACCAGGGCGAGGGGTATGGGTAAGTTGGAGGCCGCCAAAGAAGTGAGCAGCAGGGGAGCCTGTGTCAGAGGGGGTCAGCCATGTTTCAGTCAGACCAAGGAATAGTAAATTTATTGAGATAAATAAGTCATGTATGTAGGAAAGTTTATTACATACAGACCGTGCATTCCAGGGAGCTCCAAGGAGAGGGATAGGGGGAGCAGGGGTCAGAGGGATGTCCTTCAGGTTGATGGGGTTAACAGAATTAGTAGTGGTGCATCGGTTAGAAGAGGGAGAGACAATGGTGGGAATGTGCTGGGGGGGCCCTGGGTTAGGAGATATGTCCCCAGCAGCCAGGAGCAGTAGAGAGAGGGTGAGCAGGTGGGAGTAGGAAAGACAATGGTTAAGCTGGGTTTGTTTGGTGCGGAGGGCATTAACAGTGGGGAAGAGGTTGGTGGCAGCGGACAAGTGAGAGGGTGCCCAGCGAGGGTGTTTGGGGATAGGAAGTTAATGCAAGGAAAGTGGAGATAGAGATAATGGTGGGAAGGAAAAGCATAGTGTAAGACAGTATAGAAAGCTGTAAATGAAAAAGATTAAGTAGCTGTTACCTTGCTTTCCTTGTTCAATCCTGGTTCAATTCTGGATTAATTCACACTTTGAGCAGGGCCACCCGTGACCAAAGGCCACACATGACTGCAGTGCTTGACTATATAGTAACTACCATTCTAAGCAGAGTATCAGATGTGAACAAGAAATGGGAGGGGTCGAGCCAGTTAATTAGCAGTGGGGGGAGAATAGGAAACGAGATTACAAGGTGAAATGGCCCCATGCACACAGCAGGGAATTGGGGTAGAGAAGATTGCAATTGTGATAGCAAGTTATGAATATAGTAAATATACACATCAAAGGAGAAGCATACATCAAATGGAGGATGGGAGTGGATCAGAGGTAGAAGCATACATCAAATGGAGGATGGGAGTGGATCAGAGGTAGAAGCATACATCAAATGGATGATGGGAGTGGATCAGAGGTAGAAGCATACATCAAATGGAGGATGGGAGTGGATCAGAGGTAGAAGCATACATCAAATGGAGGATGGGAGTGGATCAGATGTAGAAGCATACATCAAATGGAGGATGGGAGTGGATCAGAAGTAGAAGCATACATCAAATTGAGGATGGGAGTGGATCAGAGGTAGAAGCATACATCACATGGAGGATGGGAGTGGATCAGAGGTAGAAACATACATCAAATGGAGGATGGGAGTGGATCAGAGGTAGAAGCATACATCAAATGGAGGATGGGAGTGGATCAGAGGTAGAAGCATTCATCAAATGGAGGATGGGAGTGCATCAGAGGTAGAAGCATGCATCAAATGGAGGATGGGAGTGGATCAGAGGTAGAAGCATGCATCAAATGGAGGATGGGAGTGGATCAGAGGTAGAAGCATGCATCAAATGGAGGATGGGAGTGGATCAGAGGTAGAAGCATTCATCAAATGGAGGATGGGAGTGGATCAGAGGTAGAAGCATTCATCTAATGGAGGATGGGAGTGGATCAGAGGTAGAAGCATACATCAAATGGAGGATGGGAGTGGATCAGAGGTAGAAGCATACATCAAATGGAGGATGGGAGTGGATCAGAGGTAGAAGCATACGTTGATGGCGGCATTCATTAACTGGCACAGGAGGAGATAGCCCTTGTTCTGAGCTGTTGCTTCCTCTGTGCTGGATGTGTCTGAGCTTGTCTCATTGGTTTCTTTACCATGTTATAAACAGATTTTCCTTCATGAAACTCTTCCCACAAATCTCCAGTAGTTACAAGTTTCCACACTGTTACCATTTTTGTGCTTGAATGAACAAATCATTTTCTTTCAACCAACTTCTCTTCTCTTCTTGAAACTTCCTCCACAACTCTTCATCTAGTCTACCTTCCGGGACCATGTTTATCTCTCAGCAATCTTCTAACTCTTTGAACACTTGTTTTACCTTCACTCATCTCTACAACCTGTGATGCCGTCAACCTCTGAGTCCCCTTCTCTTGTGTCTCTTGATGGTTCATGAGAAAGTGAAGAGAGACCCCGAGTGGTAAATTGGTAAACTGCAGTTTTTGTTTTTTGTGAACATGTTTTTTTTGTGAAGACCTGATTTTGTGGTAATGTAAAAAAGGTAATCCCATTATTGTTGTTGTGATGAAAACAGCCTAGTCCGCCGGCCCGCTTGAGGGACGACGGCCTGAGTTGGGGTGTATCTCGACGCTGCGCTGCCCACTAGGGGGAGCTCAAGGTCAGCCAGATACTGTTCCACTGTTAACCCTTGCCCACACTGGCACAGGGAAACAACAATGCTGCCACCAGTTCGCTCGTTTAGTTATAAGACCGGTCCGTTACCGACTTATAGCAGGGTCAGGAACCAACCCTTGGGTAGCTATATACTATATACCGAGAATTAGGCGTGTGGGGCCGTTGATCAAGACAGACTAACTCAGATTAAAGTTTATAGATTTAATTAGCCTTGAAGGGCACACTAGACAGGTAATATGTACAAGATGGATAATAATATACAGGTCAGAGAGAGGTGCAAATACAATTATGGATTACAGACAAAAGGCAGTTAAAATAGTCAGGTTACTTTGTTGCTTTGCTTGGTGCCCGGCCGCATGGGGGGCAGATGTGGCCTGGCTGCTGCGTGATGATGTTACTGGACCTGCTCTCAGGTACCCCCCTCCTTGGATCAAACAGGAACAGCCAAGCCTGGCTCCGGCTTATATCTGCGAGGGGCAGCCCACTTGGCAGCCCCCTACACACCCCTGGGACGGTCTATGAACTCCTCCCACTCAGGTCATGCAGTTTCTGATACAAAACCAAAAATGGACTATAACTCGGCAGGGCATTGGCACAGAACCGAGCCGGTGGTACCATCAGAACCGTCTGGGCCTACCCGGCGCCTGGATATCAAACATGCTTATCTTATGGACCCTGTAGGCCCGGTTCTGGATATCTCAGTCCCCGTGTGCACTGGAAACCTGGAAATTGTGGCGGTGGGTGTGGGGAGTTCTCTGTTATGCGATATGAACCCGCCATGCACCAGTTATGAGCGGATCGCCTATGAATCGATATGAAATATCGGAGACGACCCGACTGGGTTTGATTGATTGAAGTCTTTGAAGCTGGGACTAGCATTTGTTCAGTGCTAATTAGATTCATGAGGATCCTTTCATGGGTTGACCCCATGCTGTGGCGACTTCCTACAGAGGCATTGGGGAAGAGAGCTGTGCTGATTAACATGTAAATTGAGCTTGTCCTGTGGTGGGGGAAGGCCGTGATCTGACTAGATACAGAATGGGGGATGCAATAAAGTGAATTCTTCCTCACAGTTGTTATATTGTTGATCTTATACCCTGATGAGGGGTGAATTTTCTTGTCTGGTTTGTGCAACAAGGACAAGACCGTGCTAAATCAGAAGAGCATGGAGTTGTGGTTTTATATAAGAAAAAAAAAGATTTTTTTTAACTACCCTAGAGAAAAAAATAAAATCAACCCAGCACAGAGTTTACAAAATCTCAGGCTGACCCCCCGACCGCCTGGGGCTGAGAGGGGGCTTTAGAAATTTCCTTTCCGCAATCTATAATATTCCAACCACACAGGTCCACACCCCGGGATTTTTGTCAAAAAGATTTCCCCTCTACAAAGGGACACGTCAGGGATGCCCTCTTTCTCCTCTCCTATATGACATTGCATTGGAACCCCTAGCCCCTTACCTGGAAGATTCAGATTTATTTACAGGAATCATGGTTGGGCATAGCCAGGTAAAACTGGCTTTATTTGCAGATGATCTCCTTCTCTTTCTTTCTGACCCGATTAGGCACTTACCAACAATTTTTTCCTTTCTAGAGAAATTCGGAGAATATTCTGGATACAAAATTAACGCCTCTAAAAGCGAACTATTGGAGATTGGTACTCCTCTGCCGAAGCCTACCTGGCAAGAGTTAGACTTGGGTATTTCCCCTGTAGATACGTACATCACCTATCTGAGAATTAAGATTGGCAGGACACCTAGTACTATATACAACTTAAATTTCCCCCCTCTTATAAAAAAAGATTTCAGATGACCTCTGTAGATGGCAAGGTCTCCCTCTGCCCCTAGCGGGCAGATACCATACAATTAAAATGGTATCTTTCCCAAAACTTTTATACCCAGTTCAAACCCTCCCCCTCCTGTTGCATCACACTGACAGAAATAAGCTCTACTCCTCTTTCTCCTGCTGCGTTTGGGTAGGGAGAAAGCCCCATATAGCACTCAGTAAACTAGTGCTCCCAGTGAGTGCGGGAGGCCTCAATCTTCCCAATGTCCGGTTCTACAACCTGGCGTGCCTTACCAGACATGTTTTAGACTGGATGGGAGAGACTAACCGATACTCAAACTTTGGTCTAGAGAAAGATCTTATGTACCTGTGTAGCCCTCAAGCTCTCCTTCATACCGAAATTTCACACATCCCATCTTGAATCAGGGTCCTCTTCTCCTCAAAGACACAATTGCCACCTGGAAGCACATTCGCAAATTGCTTCATTTGCCCATGTATATGTCAAAAAAATTGCCCCTAAGGGATCTTCCCGAATTTCCCCAAGGCTGTAGCAATCCCATGTTCAGGCTGTGGAAGGAGAGGGGGGTGAAATGCGCAGAGCAATTAATGGATATGGAAGAGAAAAGATGGTTATCCTCGTCTGAGCTAAGGGAGAAGTTCTCGCTCCCGCCAATACACGTTTTTCCAGCAATGCAAATACTCTCTTTCTGCAAATCCAAATTTAGTGACCTCGCCAGAGTGTGCACCCCTAATGGATTTGATGATCTGGAAAGGTGCCACAGCTCGACCTTTACCCTTTCCCGTATTTACAGTATTCTTAGGAGTTGGAATTGGGAGATAGGGGGTATGTCTCCCTTTGCGAAATGGGAACGCATACTAAATGATGCAAAGATTCCAGATAAAATCTTATCAGGCCTTCGTAGAATCCGTAAAGAAGTGATTTGTGAGACTTGGAGAGAGACACAATTTAATATAATACATAACACATACTAGTGATTTAATCTCCCTTCGCGTCACAGAATTGTCCTGATAGAAGTCAGGTCTGCCCCAAGTATAAGATCCCCTCCACAAATATGTGGCATGGACTTTGGAGTTGCACTTCCACACAATTTTTTTGGTATTTATTTATTGACTATTTTCAGACTGACTGGCACATTTGGCTGCCTAAGTGCCATGATTTGTTAATTTTCCACTATATAAGACCTCTGGATGGAGCTGGCCCTGGGGATCCATCACTCTGTATCCCATCATCCATCCGAGTACTGTACACATAGCGATATTAGTTGCCAAGCGCTGTCTCCTACTTTATTGGTTGAAACCTCAGACTCCCCCTATGTCTCTTATGGTAGACTACTTGAAACAATGTCTAATAGCTGATAAACTTGAGACCAAGCGTCACAAAGAATTACGCACAGGGACATTTTTAAAAAAATGGCGATCCTGTATTCTTTCACATCTATCAAGAGATGAGATAGCCCAACTGATGACCTCCTTTTGATACACTGGATGGTACGCGAGAGAGGCTTTGCTGGGTACTTTAGGTGCTCTTGAACAATGATTTCTCCCCCACAGTGCTTCTAAACTTTTATACTGATACTATTGGATCTGCCTTCAGTTTTCTGCTTTATATTTTTTCCCTCCATCCACTGTATGCCCCATGGTCACATTTCCGAATTGTCAGGTGGTTTGTTTGGGGTCCTCCTTCCCTCTCCCCCTCCTCCTTCGCCCTCGAAACATGAATATCTGAGGGTAGACGACCCTACTGTTCTTGGGTTACTCTGCAGAAGCTATGTGTGATGAGGCCTATCAGGCTTGTTAGACTTATTCATTTGTTTACTTGTTTTAGTAATTTTATTTTGCTTTATTCATTCTTCACTGCACCATGTATTGTATTGTTGATAAATCTCTGTTATTGGTATCGCTACTCGTTCCGTCAGTCTACCATTGCCCGGGACCATTACCGTTATATGATGATAATCTGTACTGACACTGGAACATCTTCATTGTTTATGATGCCATTGTTGTTTATCATATGAATTGTTACTGTGCAATTTTAATTCTTGACATATATTTTGAAAATCCAATAAAATATGTTTAAAAAAAAGAAAAAAAAGAAAAGAAAGAAAACTACTTCTTTTTTTTATAACATTTCTTGTTCAATTCAGTTGTTCAGCACATCACCAACGCAAAAAAGCATTTTCTTGAGCTTTTTATGCCAAAGGGGATCTGCTGCTCTCATTAATATAATTAATGATTAATGAACCTCTTTATCAGAAACATCTCACCCAAACTTGGAATCACACAAACGAAAAGTAAGGTATAAATTTACCTTATCTGCTGCAGCGGGGGGTCTTTTCGTCTTTCAATCTGTGTGGATGTCAGGTGTTCGGAATGGAATGTGTCTTTGCAGCCAGAGTCATCCAATTAACCACATTGGGTGCCAAAAATTGTTATGGGAGTCTAAACTATCTCCCAGCTTTGATTGTGCGGTGTCCAAATTATAAGTTTGTTTGTACATACAATGCCGAAAGAACAAGAGACATTAAAAGTATAGGCAAGCACACTAGTCACATGTGGCCCTTGGTTACTGTGGCCCTGCTCAAAGTGCCCGTTCTAAGTGTGAATTAAAACCAGAAGCCACAATTCTGTAGCTCCATAGAATTCCTTCTTCTGATCTGACCAACCCTATTTTTTCTCATTCACAGGTATGTTTCTCCTTATGAACAACTACTGCTCCCATCCTCCATTTGATGTATGTTTCTCCTTATGAACAACTTCTGCTCCCATCTTCCATTTGAAGTATGTTTCTCCTGTGATGTGTATCTGTAGTATAGTCGTAACTTGTTATTACCATGCCATCTTCTCTAACCCCATCCCCTGCTGTGTGCATGGGGCCAGGGTAGTTCACCTTGTAATCTCGTTTCCTATTCTCCCCCTACTCTGCTAATTAGCTGGCTCGACCCCTCCCATTTCTTGTTCACATTGGATTGTCTGTTTAGGATGTTACTTAGTATATAGGCAAGCACACTAGTCATGTGTGGCCCTTGGTCACTGTGGGCCTGCTCAAAGTGCCCTTCTAAGTGTGAATTAAAACCAGAATTAAACCAGGATTGAACAAGGATTGCAAGGTTACAGCTACTTAATCTTTTCCATTCATAGCTTTCTAACTTGCCTCACACTCTGCTTTTCCTTCCCACCATTATCTCAATCTCCACTTTCCTTACACTGCCTACCTCCAAACATCCTCGCTGGACAATGAGCTCTACATCTCTCCATGCATTCTAACCACTCACCTGTCTGATGCCACCAATCTCTTCCTCACTGTTAATGCCCTCCGCACCAAACAAACCCTTCCAAACTACAGTCTATGCTACTCCCACCTGCTCACTCTCTCTCTGCTGCTCCTGGCTGCTGGGGACATATCCCCTAACCCAGGGCCCCCGCAACACATTCCCACCATTGTCTCTGCCTTTTCTAACAGATGCACCACTACTAATTCCATCAACCCCTTCAACCTGAAGCACATCCCTCTGACCCCCTTCTCCCCCTATCCCTCTCCTTGGAGCTCTCTGGAATGCACGGTCTGTATGCAATAAACTGTCCTACATACATTATTCATCTCATGAAATTTACTCTTCATTGGTCTGACTGAAACATGGCTTACACGCTCTGACACAGTCTCTCCTGCTGCTCTCTCCTTTGGTGGCCTCCAACTTACCCACACCCCTCGCCCTTGTAACAAGCATGGCGGAGTTGTTGGCCTCCTCTTGTCTGACACTTGTTCCTTCGTCCCCACTCCACCTCTGCCTTCCCTCACTCTCTCCTCATTTGAGGTGCACTCTGTCCGCATCTACGCCCCCTCCAACCTCTAAGTGGCTGTTGTCTACCAACCACCAGGTCCTGCAACTGCCTTCCTTGACCACTTTGCTTCCAGGCTTGTCCATTTTCTCTCTACTGACATCCTTACTATTATCATTGGAGATTATCACATCCCAATTGACACCCCCCACTCTGCTTCCAACAAACTCCTTTCACTAGGCTCCTCCTTCTACCACTCACAGTGGACCTCTGGAGCCACTCACAAAGACGGTCACACACTGGTCCTCATATTCACCCGCCTCTGCCCCGTATCTGACTTCTCCAACTCCACCCACCCCATATCTGACCACAATCTGCTTACCTTTTCCACCATCTCCACCCCACCTGCCCCTCTGGTCTCACACCTAGTACCCCCTCACAGAAACCTACAAAATCTTAACCTGCCCACTCTCTCTGACTCTCTTGCACCCCTCTCTACCCTATCCTCACTTAATGACCCAGACGCAGCCACCGCCTTTTACAACCAGACAATCGCCACCAGCCTTGACTCTGTCGCTCCTCTCACACACAACAAAACCTGCAAACTCAACAGACAACCCTGGCACACAGCCTCCACTAAACAACTGAGGCGAGCTTCCAGAATTGCTGAACACCGCTGGAAGAAAACCCGCTCCACTGCTGACTTCACCTCATACAAACAATCACTACATAAATTTAAATCTGCACTCACCTCAGACAAACAGGATTATTTCACCACTCTCATATCCTCCCTGTCTTACAACCCCAGACAACTTTTCAACACCTTCAACTCTCTGCTCCGTCCACCAGCACCACCTCCCCATCTATCCTTTCTGCAGATGACTTTGCCATTTACTTCCTACACAAAATCAACCTCATCAGAAACAGTCTCAGCCCACAGTCCCCAGCACCCTCCTCTATATCTGCACAATGCTCTTCCCCCTTAACTTGCTTCCCCACTGTTACTCATGACAACTTTTCCTCTCTACAGTCCAAATCCAACCTCACTACCTGTAATCTTGACCCACTGCCATCCCACCTCATCCCAGACCATAGTGCCGTTATCATCCCAGCCCTCACCCACCTGTTCAACCTATCGCTAACCTTTGGCATCTTCCCTTCCTCCTTTAACCATGCTACTATCACACCCATCCTTAAAAAACCATCCCTTGACCCCTCCTGTCTGTCGAACTATCGCCCCATCTCACTGCTTCCTTTTTCATCCAAACTCCTTGAGCAGCATGTCCATCTCCAACTGTCCTCTCACCTCTCCTCCAACTCTCTCTTTGACCCACTACAATCTGGTTTCCAACCCTACCACTCTACCGAAACCACCCTAACCAAGGTCACCAACGACCTAGTAACTGCCAAAGCCTCACGCCATTACTCTGTGCTTCTCCTCCTAGACCTGTCCTCTGCCTTTGACACTGTCGACCACTCCATTCTGCTACAAATCCTCTCCTCCCTCAGCATCATGGGCTTGGCTCTTTCCTGGATCTCCTCATATCTCACTGAGCAGACATCCAGCGTCTCTCATTCTCATTCCACCTCCACCCCTCAGCCACTCTCTGTTGGTGTCCCCCAGGGGTCAGTCCTGGGCCCGCTACTCTTCTCTCTCTACACTCTTGGCCTCGGTCAGCTCATAGCTTCACACGGCTTTCAATACCACTTGTATGCGGACGACACACAACTCTACATCTCTGGCCCAGATGTCAAATCTCTTCTCTAACAGATCCCAGGCTGCCTATCGTCCATATCCTCCTTCTTCTTCTCCCGCCTCCTAACACCAAATGTGAAGAAAACCAAATTCATCATCTTTCCACAATCCCACTCTATCCCTCCACCTGATCTCTCTATCTCAGTCAACGGCTGTACACTCTCACCTGTTCCGCAAGTCCGCTGCCTTGGGATAATCTTTGACTCCTCGCTGCCCTTCAAACCACACATCCAAGCCCTTACCTCTGCCATCCGCTCATTCCTCAACTTTGACTCTACAAAAATGCTAGGCCATGCCCTTGTCATCTCTCATCTAGAACACTGATACATCCCGTCTACCACTCTTGCTCCCATTCAATCCATCCACAACCCTGCTGCCCGTCTTATCCACCTCTATCCTCGCTACTTCTCTGCCTCTCCACTCTGCCAATCCCTTCACTGGCTACCCATTGCCCAGAGCATTCATTTCAACTTACTAACCATGACCTACAAAGCTCTCCATAATCTCTCCCCACCATACATCTCTGCCTTAATCTCCAGATATCTCCCCTCTCGCAATCTCCGCTCCTCACAGGACCTTCTTCTCTGCTCTCCTCTTATCAGCTCCTCACATAACCATCTCCAAGACTTCTCCCGTGCTTCCCCCACATTCTGGAACTCACTGCCCCAACACATCAGACTCTCCTCCACCTTCACCAGGTTCAAAAGCAACCTGAAAACACCCTCTGTGCCAGTTGTAAGTCATTCACTGTTATCATTGTACTTGTTTGACATATGTTATGTTTGTAACCTCCCTTTTTGAATGTACAGCGCCCTGGAATCAATGGCGCTTTAAAATAAATAATAATAATAAAAAATAATAAAAAAAGACAAGCAGTTTTATAAACTTTCAGTGGTTCATGCAAAACAGATATATTTTTATTGGATAATACCTTTTGGTCATCTTTCCTAGCACCAGCTCTTATTATTATTCATGTATTATAACAATCCCCTCATTAATAGTCATTAATAAGCATCATTACTGGTCAGTACTAAAAACACACCTTTAATTATTCTGATTATTCTAAGCTCTGGTTAGCTGCATGGCACAATGATTCTGAGATATTTAAGGGTCAGTGGTTCTACTACACATGACAGAATAACGTGTAACGTTTGTCCTAAACATCTAGACTGGCATTGTCCTTGGTAACTCGTAATAAAAGAAACCACTGTTTACACTTGTAGGAGACATTGTCTGAAATTCTCCAGAAAAAACACAAGGACACAAGTTTCATGGAAGAAAACGTGTATCGAGAGAAACCGAGAAATTGTTAAACTTTTAACCCTGTATTATAGAACTATAGAATTTTTTAATAGAATTTAATAATTTCCATATCAAATAGAACCTTTAATTTCATAAAAATAAAAATCAATATAATAATTCCCCAAAAGAAAAACAAACCACAAAAGTCTCCCAACAAAGGTGACCATAAACATTTACATATCATAGGTAGATTTTCACCAAAAAGGGGGGTAATTTTACCTTAATTCAGTTTGTTGAGGGTAAAACGCACATCCAATTCAATAATTATTTCCAGTATGGATAAAAGTCCAGAGGGAGCTGCAGTAATCTGTCCCTACACTCCCCCTACCTAATAGCAGGGTAATGAGGTCCGAAAAGGGCGGCCCCACTTTGAGTGGTATCCCTCAATCAAATACCCTTATCCACCATGGTGCAATCCCACCTGAACGTGAAGTTCAACGCATTTCCCCCTTTCACTTATAGCAAAGGGTTCATCATAAGGGGACAAAAGAGATCTTATGTCAATGACAATATCAGTGGTGTTTATGATAAATATCCAGATGGACAGATAAGAGACCAAGACAGGTGTTTGATGACAGAGAGGCAACTAAATGAAGGAGCCCCTCCTAATTTATATTCAGCAGGCTCCACCCCATAAGTATAGGTACCAATCAAAAAACTACATGTGAAAGACAACACATATCTACTCACTAAAGGGCACCACATGGAGGCAAGTCGGCATCTCCTATGGGCTATTGAGCATGATTGGAAACTACATCACACCTGTCCCATAAAGAAAATGGAGGACGCAGGTTTTAACATATCTACCGCGCATGTCCATGCACAGAAAGCGTGCAATGCACACGTGCATTCACTATTGCAGATGCACGGCAATTCAGAGCTAGTCGGCAATCCCTGTGTTTCACCTCGCATAACCAGAAGTAGATGGAGGTGCATCTGGTATGCTCTGGCAAACAGGTACCGACTTCAGGAGTGTCAGTGCGCATGTCTGGATAGAAAACCAGCGCAGGCGCACAAACCATATCCAGCACATTGGAGTACTAATGTAAGCCAGAGGCCGACAACCTAATGCTACATATTAGTGAGATAAATGATATCCAGTCACAAGGTGAGGAGAATAAAGATACAAAACCCAACATCAGGGTATAAATAAATATGATGAACCCGTTAAGGTCTGAGCCAGTTTTGGACCTAAGTACCAAGCCCTTTTTTAAAAACTGATATCACTTTGTTGGTGAATAACTTTTTAATGGTTTTACCTTCTCATGTGATTTTGAGATTGTTTTCTCATTGACACGTTGTAGTTTAAGATAGTAATTAATAATATCTATGCATTGAAGGACTCATGCGGGAATATGCAATATTCTGCTACTGCTATTAATAATGTCCTACGTGAGTTCTATGACCATTTATATTCACCAGAAACCTCCGATGACAGGGACCCCTCAGACTGGCTTGGCCATCTGTCTCTCCCCTCCCTTTCTGAGGCAGAAGGGCTACCTTAACCAACCCGTCCAAAATGAAGAAATCTCTGGGGTTATTAAGAACTTGGGTAATAATAAAGCCCCCGGCCCCGATGGCTTCTCAGGAGAATTCTACAAGATTCTTAATCCTGAAGTCACACCCCTTCTGACCACCGTCTCCAATCTATTCCTGACTAACACTCCCATCCCGCAACATATGAACATGGCGTTTATAAAAGTTTTACCGAAGCCAGGAAAGGACGTGTCTCTCCACTCCTCGTACCGCCCATTAATCATTAATAAATGTTGACTTAAAAATCATTTCTAAGGTGTTAGCAGAAGGCGGGCCACTCTTCTTCCCTGTCTAATTAGCCCTCAACAGACGGGAATTCTTAAGGGCAGAGCGCGGTCTCTATATTCGTAAAGTTCATTATGGTTTTAGATGAGATCAAATGTAACCCAAAGGGCTTCATCCATCTCCAGCTGTCCTGTCCATTGATGCAGAAAAAGCGTTCGACAAGGTCAGCTGGAGATGGCTGGGGGCAGTGATGGACGGATTCGGATTTCAGGGAGCCTTCCATTCTTATAGCTCTTCACTATACACCAGCCCCCGCGCCCAGATCTTTACCCCGGGTATTCTTTCTAGGGCCATTCATTTGGGGAGAGGCACTCGCCAGGGATGCCCATTATCCCCACTACTGTTTAATTTTGGCCAAGAGCCGTCTCCAGAGCCCGGCCCTAATCCAAATCTACTGGGCATTAATATCGTTCATCCCAATATTAAGGTCTCCTTATTTGCTATGATCTTTGATTTATCTATCTGACCCACTGGTGGAGGTTCCGATAGGCTTTAGATCTGTTTTCAGGAGTTTGGCCTTTTTCTCGGGCTTCAAGGTTAATTTTTCTAAGTCAGAATTGTTGGATCTCTCCCCTGCTCATTCACCCTCCTCATGTCTACTTCGCAATTTACCTATATCTCTGGCGGGTGCCTCCATCAGGTATCTGGGAGTAAATATCGGTAAGTCCCCTGAGTCCATTTATCACCTCAATTACCCCCCTCTGTTCCTCAAAATTGGTAAGGAACTAGAACGATGGATGCATCTTCCGCTCCCCTTACTTGCTAAGGCTCATCTTCTCAAGATGATGACGTTCTCAAAAATACTATATTTGGTAGAAACAATCCCCTAATTGCTTAGACATAAAGATGTCTGCCAACTTTATACCGCTTTCACTTCTTTCCTATGGAATAAAAAACGCCCCCAGATAGCCCTAGCGAAACTGATCCTCCCAAGAGATAGGGGGGGGGCTGAATTTGCCGGATCTTAGGTTGTATAATCTAGCCAGCCTCCTGCGTCACGGATCGGATTGGGTTAAACAGTCTTGCAGATAATCCAATCTCTCTACTGAGGCGGCACTGGTTCACCCATGGACGCTTCCAGGCCTTCTTCATACCAAATATTCTGCTCTTCCTAAGGTGGCGAAACATAGCCCATTGTGAGGGACACGATCGGAGCCTGGAAGGCCTGTAGAACCCTGTTCTCTTCGCCCTACCAGACTAGTAGATACCTTCCAAACTATGGACACCCAGAATTCAAACCTGCCTGTTATAACCCCCAATTTAAGTCTGGAGGAGTAAAGGGATTTTAACTATTTCCCCCGCTTATTCACCCTTCCCACCAACGGAAATTTAAATCTCTCTCAGAATTTTCTCAAAAATACCTTGCCACCATCGCATTTTTGGCCTACTCCCAAATAGTGAGTTTTTATAGAAGTAAGGACATGAAGCCGTCTAATTTTAAGTTGAATGCTTTTGATAATGTCATTGGCCCTACTTCTTCAACAGACCACTCTCTATCAGCGCTATATTCTGGTCTTCGTAGGGGTTCAGAAGACGAGGGGCCTTGCAGGATTTTTGCTAAGTGAGAGACGGTCTACCCTAACCAGAAGATCTCTTCTACAATTCTCCAGGAATGGCTGAAGATCCATAAATATATAGTTAATGAGGGACACATTCTTTAGAATTGCCCATTCCGCAATTTACGGTTTTAATATTCCCCCCCATCCAGCTTGTCCAGACCGTTTGACGTCCTGCCCTATGTGTGGCACCCCCCGCACAGATTTTGTCCATTGGATATGGACCTGTGTGGAAACCATGAAGTTCTGGGACCCAGTCATACAAACTCTGAATCTTAAGTTTTGGTGTCATTTAACTTTAGAGCCAACATAGCTCCTGTTCCATAATTTACCACAACATTTTAGGGAACCCCTCAGTTCTGGGAAAATATTTTTATTAGCGGCTAAAAGAAGCCTCCTGGCCAAATGGTTGGAACCAACCGTCTCTACATTGCAGGAAGTGATCCAGGTGGTAAAACATCATCTGGAAATGGACATAATAGACATTATCAGGACTAAGGAAACCCAATGCTCTAAATTTTTCAAGAAATGGCAGGATTTCATAGGTAACTTTTACACCCCCCCGGAGATAAGGAGATCGTACAGCCTTTGTTTACAAACCCCCTGGTATCTCTCCTCTCGACTAGCAGGGTTTTCCCTTGGGCTTTGGATTCCCGATCCCATAACATGGGAGCTTTACCTCAGCCATATCCTGACACCGGCCCTGGATACTCCCTGGGTAACCGTGCGTCAGAGTTGGGGGTGAATTTGTCCTCTATCTATTTCTCTCCCTCGGGCTTAGGGGACGGGGCCGTGTGACCGATCCTCGCAGTGTTGTGTCAGCACAGTATTTGTTTTCACCTTTTATCCCAGACCTTACTTGATTACATAGGTGTATGTGATTATGTCTCTTATACATAACTGCGTATGGGTACCACTGTTCTGTGTTGTTTTTTTTTTGGTGGGGGGGGGTGTCTTTTTTTATTTTTTTTGTTTTCTTTCTTTAGTGAAGATGGAGACGTCTTTTGCTTCATCCTTATTATTATGATGGCAAAGTATGTCATTAGTGCTATTTTGTATTTTCATTGCTTAGTACTTTACTTATCTGTACTAATGGTGCCTTATATTATTTCTTTGTGTATCAAGTGGTATCTCATCTAATGGACAGTTATTATATATTTTTGTCATTGTAAAATTTAATAAAAATTATGTTTACAAAAAAAAAAAAAGATAGTAATTAATTTTGGTCGAAACAATCCTTGTTTATTTTTGAAAGTTATAAAAAAAATTGTGAAAATTTGGAAAAATTTGCCATTTTCTAAGTTTAAAAATTTCTGTGTGTAAGACAGATAGCCGTACCCAACAAATTAGTAAATAAAGAACATCTACCATAAGTCTACTTTATGTTGGCATCATTTTTTAAACATTTTTTTTTTAGGACATTAGGGGACTCAAATTTTGTAGCAAATTTAAACATTTTCAAGAAAATTTGCAATATAGATTTTTTTTTATAGATTCTTTTAAGAACCAGTGCAGTTCTGATGTGGCTTTGAGGGGCCTGTATGTTGAACACCCCCATAAATGACTCCATCTAAGAAACTGTGCCCCTCAAGGTATTCAAAACAACAACACAGAAATTAACCCCTTACCGCCGGAGCCAGTTTTGGCCTCTCTGACAGAGCCCCATTTTTGAAATCTGTCATGTGTCACTTTATGTGAGAATAACTTTTCGACACTTTAACCTATCCATGTGATTCAGAGATTGTTTTCTCGTGACACATTATACTTTAAGATAGTAAGAAATTTTGGTCAAAAAAATGCTTGTTTATTTGTGAAAAATATCAAAAAATCGTGAAAAATTAGAAAAATTTACCAATTTTAAACTTCAAAATTTTCTGCATGTAAGACAGATAGTTATTCCACTCAAAATAGTTTATAACTAGCATCTACCATATGTCTGCTGTAGTTTGGCCTAATTTTTTAAATGTCTTTTTTTTTTTTTTACGACATTAGGGGGCTTAGAAATTTAGTAGTAATTTTCAAATTTTCAACAAAATTTGCAAGACACATTTTTTAGGGACCAGTCCAGTTCTAACGTGACTTTGATTGACCTGTATGTTAGATACCCCCATAAATGACCTCATCTAAGAAACTACACCCCTTAAAGTATTCAAAACCGCATTTAGGAAGTTTATTAACCCATTAAGTGTTTCACAGGAATTAAAGCAAAGTGGAAGTGAAGTTTCAAAATTTTACTTTTTTTGCAGATTTTCAATTTTTATGCATTATTCACAAGAATACGGTAAATGTGATCAGGGAAATGCAAATTAATATTGATTCCCCAGATTCTGCCGTTTTCAGAGATATCCCATATGTGGCCCTAGTGCATTATTTGGCTCAACCACAAGCCCCAGAATAGGAGGAGCACCTACTGGACTCTGGGGGTCTCATTTTCATTACGATTTTATTTAGGGGCCATTTCAGTTTTGCGGACACCCTAAGGTGCTAAAACTTAATAAATGCCCCTAAAAATACCCCAAATTGGAAACTACACCCCTTAAGGAATATATCCAGGGGTGTAGTGAGCATATCGACCCCACAGGTGTGTCACAAAAATTTTTAGCGTTAGGCTGTGAAAATTTTAAAAAACATTTTTTTCCAATAATCTGCAATTTTAGCTGAAAATTTTTAATTTTTACAAGGCATCCTGGTAAAAAAACACCCAAAACCTTGTTACGCAATTTCTTCCAAGTTCGGCAATACCCTACATGTGGGTGTAAACTGCTGTTTGGGCGCATGGCAGGGCGTATAAGGGAGGGAGTGTTACTTGGATTTTGGAACGCAGATTTTGGTGGGGCCATGTCGCATTTACAAAGCCCCCAAAATACCAGAACAGGTGAAACCTTCCAGAAGTCACCCCATTTTGGATTCAGCACGCCTCATAGATCTCATCTAGGGGTGTATTGTACATTTTGGGTGCACAGGTGTTCCAAAGTTTTTTTTTTTGCATTGGGCTATGAAAATGAGGGGAAAACGCAGTTCCGCCATTGTTTTTTGGGCTTCAATTTTACAGCGTTCACCGTGCAGTATCAATGACAGGATATCTTTACTATGGGGGTCGGTACAATTGCAATGATATAGATTTTATATAGTTTTTTTTATGTTTTATTACTTTTACACAATAGAAATAGGTCTATAAAAAATAGCGTTTTTATGTTGTCCTGTTCTGATAGCCATAACGTTTTCAGTTTTCTGTATACGGAGCTGATTATGGGCTTGTTTTTTGTGGGATGAGTTGACGTTTTTATTAGTACCATTATGGGGGGCATATGCCGCTTTGATCACTTTTTATTAAGGTTTTTGTGAGGCATTTTGAACAAAATACAGCATTCCTGGTAGTGTTTTTTATTTTTATTTTTAACAGCGGTCACCGTGCAGTATAGCTGACATGCTAGTATTACTCAGCAGGTCGATACGATTACAGCGATACCCAATTTGTATTTTTTTTTATGTTTTACTGCTTTTACACAATAAAAACACTTTTATTCAAAAAGGAAAACACGTTTTTGCATCGCCATAGTCTGAGAGCCATAACATTTTTATTTTTCTGTGTACGGAGCTGTGTAGGGGCTTGTTTTTTGCGGGATGAGTTGACGTTTTTATTGGTATCATTTTTGGGGGGACCAGACTTTTTGATCAGTTTTAAATCCGTTTTTTGGAAGGCAGGGTGAAGAAAATACTGCAATCCTAGTAGTGTTTTTTATTTTTTATTTTTCACAGCACTCACCGTGCAGTATCCATGACCAGTTTAGCTTTTACTCTCAGGGTCGATACGATTACGGCGATACCCTATTTATATAGTTTTTTTTTATTTGGAAGCACTTTAAAAAAAAAAAATAGTGTTTTTATACAGAGACGTGTAAGAACTTTTTTTTTGCGGGATGAACTGACGTTTTAATTGGTACAACATTGGCGTTTATATGAGTTTTTGATCGCTTTTTATTCCATTTAATGTGCTGCAGGATGCACAAAAATCGCAATTCTGTGACTGTTTTTTGTTTTTGTTTTTTACGGCGTTCACCATACGGGTTAATTAACGTGACAGATTTATAGGGTGGATCGTTACGCACGCGGTGATACCAAATATGGGTACTTTATTTATTTTTGATCTTTTTTGGGGCGATTGGCGTTTGTAAAGGGGAAAAGGGCAGTGTATGTGTTTTAATTTTATTTTTTGTTTGTGTTTTACTTTTTTTACTTTTTTTTTTTACTTTTTCACATTTTTTTAATTTTCCCCAGTGAGGATTTGTAACTGCAAATCCCCACTGGGGAAAAGCAATCATTAGATTGCTGTTTGAAGAGGCGATCTGTGCACAGCGTTACTGCTGTGCATAGGTCGCCATGGCAACTAGTGACACCATGCCCACAATGCATTGTGGGCATGGTGACGTCACCAGACTACCCGGATGCATTCAGACAGCATCCGGGGAGTCTGGTAGGAGACGGGCGAGCGGCATCTGTGCCGCTTGCCTCGCCGATCGTAGGAAGAGGGAGCTCACTCCTCCTGCCTCCGGCATCATGACAGGCTGCGGTAATGATGCGTTTTTCACCCGCGGCCGGAGCTCACTCCGGCCAGGGGTGATGGGGCATGAAGCCTGCGGTAATTTACCGCTGGTTCCATGCCGCGATCGCGCGCGGCTCGCCCGCAAGCCAGCGCGATCGCCAGGGCGTATGCATACGTCCATTTGCGGGAAGTCACTTCCCGCTAGGGCGTATGCATACGCCCAATGTCGGGAAGGGGTTAAGCAAAGGCGAGGTGAAATTTCAAAATGTCACTTTTTCTGAAGATTTTCAGATTTTAGCCATTATTCACTGGTAGGCCGTAGATGTTACTAAGTAAATACAACTCAACACTGCTCCCCGATTCTGCTGTTTTTAGAGATATCCCGTATGTGGCCCTAGTTGCACTATTTGACTCAACCACAAGCCTCCGAGTAGGAGAAGCACCGACTGGACTTTGGGGACTCATTTTCATCACAATTTTATTTAGGCGCCATTTCAGGTTTGCGGACACCCGAAGGTGCTAAAACTTAATAAACCCCTAAAAAGACTCCATACTGGAAACTACACCCATTGAGGAATATATCCAGGGGTGTAGTGAGTATATCGACCCCACAGGTGTTTCACAGATGTTAGTAGCGATAGGCTATGAAAATGTTTCTTTTTTTAATAAAACATGTATTATATTAGGTACACCAAAATACAGGATTTCAAAAACCACAAAGTTGACATAATAGCATATCTTACATTTGAACAGATAGGACAGAAGAATTAATGACCTATTACTATGCAAGGATTAGCTGAAAATTTCATTTTTAAAAGGAATCCTGAAAAAAAGCCCCCAAAATTTGTTGCACAATTTCTTCCAAGGTTAGCAATATTCAGTAGGTGGGTGTAAACTGCTGTTTGGTCGCATGGCAGGGCGGACAAGGGAAAGAGTGCTATTTGGCTTTTGGGAGGTAGATTTTGGTGGGTGCCCTTAAAGAACCAGAACAAGTGAAAACTTCCAGAAGTCATAGGATTTTGTATTCAACATCCCTCATGTATTTCATCTAGAGGTGTACGGTGCCTTTTGGACGAACAGGTGTTCCATAGTTTGGCACTTGGCTATGAAAATGGGGGGAGGGGGAAGGCAGTGTTAGTTTTACACTGGCCAATAAGATTATGGTGATACCCAATTTACATTTATTTACAGTCATTTTCATGTTGAAGTGTTTTGGATGGAACTGCAAAGGGGCTCGACCTCCTAGTGAGGGGTCAAATCAGTGTATTGAATGACACGTGCCAGAGAAAGAAATCACCAACTGGCAGCCTGCAGTCCAGGGATCTTTTTTTTTTTTTTTTTTTTTTTTAAAAACACCTTTTTATTGATTTTCCACGTGTTAGCTTTATAAAATACATTTGGAAATACAATATTGAGTAGATTGTCTCTCAATAAAATCAACATCTCAAGTAGGTCTGTGTAACTAAAAGTATGTAATACTTCAAGTGGGATATTGTCTTCTGGAAAAATATGTTCTATTCAGTGTGGGGAGAACATGAGCCACACTTCCTCTTCATCCAAATTTCAAGTGAGACTGTCCTATCCTCATGAAACTCTATGCTACCCTGGATTTTTGACAGATCTGTGCCTAGTAGATTGACCGGGCAGGTATCCGAAACAACTAAAGTGGAGAGAAGGTTGGTTGAGGACCTGCCCAACACCAAGGGTAGTGTTAACGAGGATATACGTGGAATGCCATCCACACCAATGTTCATTTCGGACAGATAGCCGGGGTGCACATCAGGTTTCTGTATGACGTTTCTGGCTGCACTGGTATCCAAGAGAAAGGTAACAGGATTCCCCTCAATATTGTCATCCTTGGGGTAGGCTCATGAGGAGGGGTGTTCCTGTGCAGTTTTGTAGATACATTAAAAAGCGTGGGTACCGGCTTGCCCAAATCCTATGGGTGCTCTGCCTGTGGGATGCTTTAGGCCCCCCATTTGATAGAGAAGGCAGTGGTCTGTAACCTCCTCTCCATAAGCAGTAGGCGACCTGTCGGATCGATCCAGACTCACGAGGTACCACCGTGACACCCAGCCACAGAAACAAGATGTTCCAAGTAAGAGAGCTAAAACAATCTTACCTGTACTAGTTCGAGTAGTGGTACCCCTTCCTCCATGTGTCTGTGGGTGAGCGCGCCTCGATCTGATTCGATTCGTCCTGGAACAAAAATGCCACTGCCTCACTTGGAGCACCAGATGTTTTGGAAGGAACCGCAAAGGGGCTCAACGTCTTAGTGGGTGGTCAAATCAGTGTATTGAATGACACATGCTAGAGAAAGAAATTATAAACTGACAGCTTGCAGTCCAGCGAGCTCTTTGTGTATCTTTATTGTGCAGCATAGGTTATATAAATGGCTTGTATGTGCAAAAATTCCATAGGCAACATGTGACATACATCCATTTCCTTTATTCACTCTCCTTATCAGGTATAGTTCATTATCCAACCCTCTCTTTGTTTAAAATAGACAAGAGCGTGGGAGTCAGTACTTCAAAAGCCATCACTTGTTTTTGTATACAGAGCTATGTAAAGGTTTTTTTGGCGGCATGAGCAAGACATTTCCATTGGTACCACCTTGACTTTTATATGACTTTTTATTCCATATTATCGCTGCATGAAACATAAAAATCGTAACTCTGTGAGTTTTTTTCTTTAATTGTTTTCTGCGTTCACAGTGCGGATTAAATACCATGACAGATTTATAGGCGAGGCTGTTATGTACACGGTGATACCAAATATGCTTACTTTAGTTCTGATCTATTTTGGGGATGACAGGTGTTTGTAGAGGGGAAAAGGGCGGTGTACGTGTTTTTATTTTTTTGTGCTTTACTTTTTACTTTTTTTGACTTATCCCTATATGGGACTTAGTATTCGTAATCTTCAGATGGATCCATAGTAACTGTCAATCACTATGCCCGGCCATACCCACATACCACGACCGGGCACAGTGATGTCACAGGAAGCTTGAAAGCCTTTTTTTTTTTAGGCTTCCGGATTGCAAGGGAAACCATCGACAGCCACAATTACATTTTGGCAGTGCCAATATAGACAGAAGTAGCTACCTCCCTCTGTCTTTCCCTTAGCTGCCCTGATTACAATTATGTGTAAGCTCCAGTTGTGGGTGACACAGCATGGGGCCAACTGTAATATACAGCAGGTTCCATGATACGGTAGTGCAGGCCCCACATGTAAGCTCACACAATATCCAGGACGTACCTGTATGTCCATATATGGGAAGTCACTTCCCGCGAGGTCATACAGGTACGTCCATTGTTGGGAAGGGGTTACACACTGTTATTGGCTGGTTAATATCCGTGAACAATCTCAGGAGTTGGAACATCAAAGGTTTGCTTTAATAATAAAACATTCTCCACATTCTGTGCGACTTCTCTCATCAAAGGTAAAAGTTTATTTACATTTCTCTCACAGGGAACATTACAACATCGCTTCTGTGTGAATTGTATTATGTGTAATGAGATTTGATTTATTTCCCAGATTCAAAACATGAAAAAAGCTTCTCTCCTGTGTGAATTTTCTCATGTATAACAAGATTTGCTTTAACTGTAAAAGATTTCCCACATTCTGAACATGAAAAGGGCTTTTCTCCTGTGTGAATTCTTTTATGTGTGACTAGGTCTGATTTTTGAATAAAAGAATTCACACATTCTGAACATGAAAAAGGCTTCTCTCCTGTGTGTGTGCTCTTGTGTCTAATGAGACTTGTTTTAACTGTAAAAGATTTCCCACATTCTGAACATGAAAAAAGCTTCTCTCCTGTGTGAATTCTTTTATGTGTGACTAGATATGATTTCTGAATAAAAGATTTCCCACATTCTGAACATGAGAAAGGCCTCTCTCCTGTGTGAGTTATCTCGTGTCTAACAAGCTCTGCTTTAACTATAAAAGATTTCCCACATTCTGAACATAAAAAAGTCTTCTCCCCTGTGTGAATTCTCTTGTGTGTAACAAGATTTGATTTATCTGTAAAAGATTTCCCACATTCTGCACATGAAAAAGGCTTCTCTCCTGTGTGACTTCTCTTGTGTCTAACTAGATGTGATTTCTTTGTAAAAGATGTCTTACACTCTGAACATGAATACGGCTTCTCTCCTGTGTGAAATCTCTTGTGTGTAACGAGATTTTCTTTAACTATAAAAGACTTCCCACATTCTGAACATGAAAAAGGCTTCTCACCTGTGTGAATTCTCTTGTGTCGAATTAGATGTGATATCTGTATAAAAGATTTCTCACATTCTAAACATGAAAACGGCTTCTCTCCTGTGTGTGTTCTTTCGTGTCTAACAAGATTGGTTTTAACTGTAAAAGATTTCCCACATTCTGAACATGAAAAAGGCTTCTCTCCTTTGTGACTTTTCTCGTGTGTAGCTAAGTTTGAACGTCTTGTAAACCGTTTACCACATTGACCACATGGAAAACGTTTTCCCTCTTTATGGACTGAACCTGTGATAACCATCTGTGATGGGTCAGAAAGTGGTTCAGCATGATTGGTGGGATTAAACAATAGGTCTGTACTCATGGTAACCATTAGTGGTGAGTCAGTAGAAGGTTCTTCATCATTGGGGGGATTATATGACAGATTTGCACTTTTGATAAGCTTCTGTTGTGGTTCAGGAGAAGGTTCCTCATGATTGGGGGGACTATTTGATAGGTCTGTGCTGTGACATGCTGGATGGACATTCAGGGTATTGTGGTTTCCTCCAGAAGAGTGCTGCATGATATCTTCTACTTTATAATTTAGTGATGGCACGCAGTTTCCTTCAGACATCTTACGGTATTCTGTTAAAATGAAAACATTTTAAACATTCCATTTAGGCTGGGAAAACTCATGCAAGTTATTTTAGGCAAAGCCAGAGATGGATCCAGCAGGACCACTTATGATCGTATCCTACTTCTGACATCACATAGTTCATTTAGAAATTCCCTGTGGTGTGCTGACTTGCTAGGTATGTAAGGTGTGATAGGTTGTCTGCACACATCCCTTGTTATGAGTATAATGGGTGATTTATGAAACAACAGCAAACAGTTCTGCACATGGGCCCAGGAGCCGACAGATGTCTTTGCATTTTAGCTGTTACTGCATATGGGGCCCTGGATTATAGACGGATGTCGCTGCAGCTCTGCTAACCCTACTGTGCATTGGGCCCTGGAGCAGGCGAATGTCACTGCACCTCTGCTAACCCTACTGTGTTTGGGGCCCCGAAGCAGACAGATGTTACTGAACCTCTACTAACCCTCCTGCTTATGGGTCGCCAGAGCAGACACATGTCATTGCATCTCTGCTAACCTTACTGCGTATGGGGCCCAGGAGCAAACCGTTGTCACCGCACCTCTGCTAACCCTACATCCAGATCTCCTCTAGAGCAGTGATGTTTTGGAGCTGTCGCTGGGCAACACAAACTTTCAACTCCCTCTAAAGGCTTTTTTATGGGGGTTTAGATCTGGAGATGGCTAGGCCACTCCAGGACCTTGAAATGCTTCTTACGAAGCCACTCCTTCGTTGGCCCTGGCGGTGTGCTTGGGATCTTGTCATGCTGAAAGACCCGCATGTTTCTCTTTAATGCCTTGGTGATGGAAGAAGGGTTTTCACTAAAATTCTTGATACATTGGCCCCTTCATTGTTTTATATTTCCGGATCAGTGTCCTGGTCCCTTTGCAGAGGGAAAAAGCCCAAAGCTGATGTGCCCTCCCTGCTTCACAGTAGGTATGGTGTTCTCTTGGTTGCAACTCAAACCCTTTTCTCTCTCCAAACCGATGAGTTGTGTTTCTACCAACAGTTCACTTTGGTTTCATTGTCATATGACTTTTTCCCCAAAACTCTTCTGGTCATCCCAAATGCTCTCTAGCAAACTTCAGACGGGCTTGGACATGTTTTCTGGCTTAAGCAGGAGGACACGTCTGGCACTGCAGGATCTGAGTCCCTGGCGGCGTAGTGTGTTACTGATGGTAGCCTTTGTTACGTTGGTCCCAGCTCTCTGCAGGTCATTCACTAGGTCCCCAGTGTGGTTCTGGGATTTTTGCTCATCGTTCTTGTGATCATTTTGACCCCACGGGGTGAGATCTTGCGTGAAGCCCCAGATGGAGGGAGATTATCAGTGGTCTTGTATGTCTTCCATTTTCTAATTATTGCTCCCACACTGCTTGCCTACTGCAGATTCAGTCTTCCCAGCCGGGTGTAGGGCTACAACTTTGTTTCTGGTGTCTTTCGACAGCTCTTTGGTCTTCATCATAGTGGAGTTTGGAGTGTGACTGTTTGAGGTTGTAGACAGGTGTCTTTTATACTGATAAGTTTAAACAGGTGCCATTACTACAGGTAATGAGTAGAGGACAGAGGAGCCTCTTAAAGAAGAAGTTACAGCTCTGTGAGAGCCAGAAATCCTGCTTGTTTGTAGGGGACCAAGTACTTATTTTCCACCATTATTTGCAAATAAATTATTTCCAAATCAGACAATGTGATTTTCGGGATTTATTTTCTCATTTTGTCTCTTATAGTTGAGGTCGACCTATGATGTCAATTACAGGCCTCTCTCATCAAGTGGGAGAACTTGCACAATTGGTGACTGACTGGTGTTTTTCCCCACTGTACAAGTGTCAACCTAAACCTATGGGTCCCCTGCAAATTGGCAGGTTTATCAGGAAGAAAAGTTTTTGGGACAAATGTATCCAAATGCAGTATAGAATAGTGTTATAAACCAATTGGCCACAAATTCTCCAATTCAATATTGAGGTAATGAGCAGGTAAGGAACAATAACAATGCTTGCACAAAAAGGGGTCACACTCCTTAGTTATGTGCAAATGAACACTACCATTGTGTCTATAGCTTCACTGTAACAAAATTAGGCTCCTTTTTGATAGTAAGTAAACCCTAAAGTCAGACCAGCTACAGAATAGAAAGTGATACTTACAGAGCACCAGATAATTTAGATGATATGTACTCAAATAACCAAAATAGCCAAAAGTGCAGTCCTTAATGATGGAACTGCTCCGATATAGAGCTTGTGATGTAAAATGAAAGCCAGGCCTATTTTGTCTCACCTGGGGCAGGTAGGATCTTCCCGCAAGAGAATGGGACATGTCATACAGCTAGAAATGTCTGACATTGGTTTAAGGACCATGACCAAGACTTCTAAGTACTAAGGAAGAAGGTGGATTCTCAGGACCACCACAAGCAGTGGTATAAGCCACGTCAGGGAGCGGAGTCTAAATAGCCCCCGGTTATCACCAGAGCCTGCCGAAAGGCAGGTTGGATTTGCTGCGGCGGGAAACTACTAAGTTGCTGCTCCTGAAGTGACTGGCTTGTGATGGTGGCTGGGAATGCAGCGTGGTACAGAATCAACTGGCAGATGCGGATATAGGAAGGGCAGGAAAAGGAAGGTCTGGTCCATGGAACTACAATACATCGCAACTCTCACTAAACTCCTAACAAACATAAAAAAACTGGCAGAGAAGCCAGGGGCGGTGTACTAATAAAGGAGGAGGGGAAACATGATAGGACGTCCTGGCCCTTCAAATCTAAAAGAGCCAGCATGTGTGCGCCCTAAGGAATGGGCACACACGCGCCGCCCCAGAGCAGAGAAAAGAGCAGGAGCAGGGGACAGGTGAGTGTCAGGTACGATGGGGAGGCAAGATCACGGGTGCGTCTATGGACCAGGAGATGGACTGCAGCACAAAAGGTAACAAGTACTACCCTGACCTTAATTCCCCAGATCCCAATTGAGCATCTGTGAGGCCAATGGATGATACTGCTGGCTGTATGGCCCCTCCAGCAGCTGTGGGGTGCAGTCGGCTCCAGATCCCTGTGACAACTTAAATAGGCCCTTTTGGGTCTCTTGCCTGTTCAGCAAAATTTTGGGAATCTGATACCTTTTTGCAATGTACTCTTATTTGCGTAATGTATCGGGGAAATGTTTTTGAACCAGTCATTCCCGTTTAGCTGTTTAAGATCCTGGCCCTTTTCTGTAAAAAATTACTCTTTTTTAATGCAATTGGGTGTGCAGCTGATTCCCTGTTCATGGTTAAAAAGACATTATGGTCTCTTCCACCTATAGCCCCCAAATTTTCGAATTCCCCTGGGGTGTGTGAAAACCCTTTTTTTTTTCAAATTAAAAAGGCTTTTTTTTAAAGGGTAACCGAGGATAAAAAAAAAACCTAAAGTTAGGTTACATCAAAATTATCTTTTTTGTAAAAAAAAAGAATTGATAGCATAGGGTCAAACAATGGAAAATGAAAAGAAAATCTCAGAAATGAAAAATTTAAAAAAAAAAAAAGAAAACAGACTAAAAAAATTTATCACCATTAAATGCAAAAAGGAAAACAAAGTAAGTAAATAACCAATAAAATTTCCAGTGTTATCATAGAAAAAATTTTGAAAAAAAAAAATTTGGGCCCTTAGTTGAGGCTTTTGATTTGGGGTTAAGAAAATGAAGCAAACTCTAACTTCGGCCATTTTGGACAGAAGGAGGGGAATCCCACACACAGTGGAAGGGGGGGGGAGGGGCGGGGGGGGTAAAAGGGGAGCACAGGGAGGGTATGAGATGGGGGTACGAATAGATAAGAGTGGGGGGTGATGATACCCGACTGTGGCAAACAACCCCCAAAAAAACCCCCTAGCCTAATAGTGAGGGAAAAGGGGGGGGGAGTGTTTCCAAAATTTAAGTTAGGGGGGGGCCATGTCCTTGTTAAAGGGCCGTATTCACTCCTTGGGTAGCTAAAGTCTTCCATTTGATGTGGAAGAAAAAAATTTTTAGCGATCCATTTCCCTGAAGGGGGGCCCGGGATTTCCAGTGCCTTGGAATTTTCGGTCTTAGCTCTTGCAGTAAGGCCCAGGGGGAGTTTTTTATGTTGAGGTCCATTCAAACATAAATAATAGGGGTACTTTGGTGCCCCTTTGGGGTGCCAGTCCCCTGGGTTTTCCTAATAGAATGGAAAACCGATTTCCCAAAAGTTGCAAAATTTGGAAAAAGTCCCCCCTTGTGCAACAAAAATTCCCTTGGCCCCCCCAAACGCCGCACACTCTGAAAAATGAGGGGTACCTTTATGAAGGACTGGGGGGACCCTGTACCACCTTGTCAGTATCTTAAAATGGTTTTTTGGGGCCTTTGTCGATATGATTGCTTTGTGGGTTAGAGTAAACCCCTTTTGTGCCTTGTAGAGAGTGAAGGTGTTTTCAAGTTTTTTTCTCCCAACCACAGTGGGGTGGGGGGGGGCAGACTGATCCAACGGAGAGTTCATTATACAGGATAGAAAAGAATGTTTGGGGGGGGAGGATTTTTGAAACACATCTGTTCAAACCCTGTGAGGGGTTTCTGGCTTGAGGGTTTGCCAAAAGGAGAGAGAAAAAGGTCGGACTGCACATGTGGAAGGATAGATTTGTGAATAGCGGACTCTGTGGTAACATGGTAAGGGGCACAGGCTGCCCACCCAAACTACCGGCAAAGGGTAAAGGATTTAAAATTGGGGTTTCCCAGAAAAGGGTGAACCAAATTTCCCGGGAGGGAAGGCGGTTTGTCAGAAAGGGGCAAAGAGGGCCTTTTTGGGTAACCCAAACCATGGTTAATTTATGGGGTGTTGAAAACGGGTTCCCGGGTGAAAAGGACATGAAAATTTTTTTCCAAAAGAGAGGCTTCCAGACCAAGGGAGCGAGGCAAGAGAAAAGGGGACAAACGTCACGCGTAGGCGAGCCCAAACCTCCTTCCCCCGTCACACCAAGTAAACCCCGTGAGTAGGGATCCCTAAAATATCTGAACAATAAGGCAGTCCCAAGCCACCAAAGGTTTTGTGCCTAGTTAATGAGGTGTATGATATTTGGGAAGGTAGGGGCCAAAATAAATGTTGTGAGGCCCCTGCGACGTTCCAGAAAGAAATTTGGAATTAATGGGTATTGTTTGGGTTAATAAAAAATTCGTGGAAAGCCCTCATCTTAATTAGTTGACCCCCCGAACCGCGTGAATCCTTTTTTGGGCCCCAAAGACCCAAGTCCGAGCATTCGCCCAAAAAATAGTTCAAATTAAAGGAAAAAAAAATTTTTTGACAGATCCGAGGGGAAAAACTTTTTCCAATAAGATAGGCCTTGATGTGGCCACTAAAGGGTATGACCGCTTAAGTGACTAAAAAACGGGAGGGGACAACCCAAATATTTAAATCTTGGACTTGAAAAATTTTTTTTAAAAATTCAACCAATCCAAATGTAAAGGGAAATAAGGGGGGGGGAGAGGGGTTTGGTGGGGTTAGAATATAATAAAAAGGTCACCCGCAAAAAGCCGGCATTATTTTTTTTCCCAGAAATTTAGATGCCCTTTTTTTTCGGGGTTGTTACAGATGGCCGAGAGTAAAATTTTCAAAAACAACCATACAAGAGAGGGGATAGGGGGACCCCTCTCCCGTGTTCCAACGAATTGAAAAAATCAGGAGGTTGCATTTTTTTTTAATTTTGGCAGGGGGGGAACTGTAGAGGGCCGGATTTTAGAGAAAATTTAGGTCCCAACCCAGATGCCAAAGAGTCGGGGAAAAGAGGTCGGATATTTCAAAGGCCCTTTTGTCATCCAGGGGACAGGCCCATAAAGGGTTTTGCGGGGATTGGCATGTGTATAATATCCAATTTTTTAATGTTTTTCCCGAGTTTCCCTCCCTGGGACAAAAACCCACTTGATCAGGGTGTTAAGATCGGGAAGAAAAAAAGTTTAATCTTTTTGAAAGGAGATTGGCGAAATTTGTGGGGTCCCCCTCTAGCAGAGAAATCGGGGGGTAGCTTACACATGAGGTGGACTTTGCCTGGCTTTTGAATAAACAATATGTGAAAATGAGGAAGGGGCAGAAAAAAGGATTGTGCGATGAAAAAAATTAAAGGCCTGTAAAAATTGGGGGAGAGATCTCTTCATAAAGTTTTGAAAAATTTTACCTGAAAAACCTTTGGGCTGGGTCTTCCCCGGTACCCGCAATAACGAAGCAAGTTCTGGGCAAAAAATGGAACTCAACCAAAGACAAGAGACACCAGGTGGGACCGGGGGAAAGATTAGGGAATTCGACCTCCCAAAGGAGAGTGAAGGGGGTGGGAGTTTTTAATTTAGAGTAAAAGTAAGAAATTTCTCACTAATTTTTTGTGGTAGGATGGGCCACCATAGTGCGATATGGGGTTATGCGATTTAGCTATTGGGTCTAAAACCTTTGCCAAAATTCCCCACCTTTTACCTATTCAAAGAATTCTACCCCTATTTTAGGGTTCGCCCCCAAAAAGGAAATCCAAAGTTTTTTTAAAACCCCTCTCGCAGAGAGCAGCTCCCACAATGCTTGGGGGAAAAGAGTGTTTATGCCTGAGTTCAAAAAAGCAACCCTTGACAAAGCCGCGTCCCTTTAGTGCCCTCTTCTCTTCAGCGTGAGCCCCTGTCGTGGGGGGGGGGGGGGGGGGGGGGGGGGCCCCCCCCCCGTCGGGGCAGAGTTTTCCTCTGCATGGTCCCGCATAAAATTGCAAAGGATTGGAAAAGTTGCCACACAAACCCTATCCAAAAAAGAGACCGTTTAGGCCGGGGACCGGCTGGACGTGAGGGGAGGGAAAGGGGGGCCATTGAACAATAAACGGGGCATGATTGACAGGAGAATGTTAAACCCAATGAAAGGGAAAAGCATGGAAGAGCACCGTGGACTCAGAAAAATAATTAACGATTTTACGTTAGGGGGGTGGAGTAAAAGCTGAAATCTTTGTTTTGGATGCGCAGCCTCCGGGGATCACAGAGCTGTAAAAGGGGGAACGCTTTTTTTATTGACTTTAAAGGAATAGGATGCGAGGATCTTCCCGGGAAAAATTGTCCCCGTACAGGGGCCCCCGGGACTTCAGTCTCCAACAGGGCCCCTTGCCTTTTTTTAACGGGATTTAAATTTTTGCACTAGGTGGTTAAAGAAATGGCCGTCCCTGATTGGGGGAAATGGTTTACAATAGTGATGGTATCCCATCTAGGTTTAGAATCAAAATTTAAAAAGCTTTGGACCTTTCCCAAAACGCCTGAACCTGGGGGTTCAAGGATTTTGGGTCGAGTCGCCCCCCCCCAGTCGGACTCCTGATTTTCGCTAAGAACCATGTAGTTTAATATTACTACGGGGTTTAGGCGCATGACCCTTTTTTAAAATGCGTTTCTGAAAAAAATCATTTTTTTTTCTTTATGGAAGTGATAGAGGATTTGGACCTCTTATTGCGTGTTAAGACTCTTCGATTTAAACAAGGCAATGGACAAGTCCGCCATTTATAAGTCAGGAAGAAGAGGGAGGAAGGAGAGATGAGGAGGAAAAAAAAAAAAAAAAAAAAAAGAGGAAAAGGGGGGGGGGGGGGTGGTGAGGTGGAGAGGGGAGGGGGGAGGGGGAAATGTAACACAGGGGCATACTTCAACAAGGGAAAAAAAAACAAACAGAAAGCAGGTTTAAAATTAAAAATTCAGTGGGAACTAATGAATGACTTATTTAAATCAGTTGACCCCCAAAGGGCCCAAACTAGGCCTGAAAGGGGGCCAAACCGTATTGGGGGAAAGGAAACTCAAATGGGGCGACGGGGCCAGCTCCCCACAAAAAAGCATAAAAGTAATAAAGATTGCTGGCTAATAATAATAAAAGAAATGTCAATTACCATGGGAAAAAAAAAAAAAAGGGGAGAAGAGAACCCGTTGGATGAACCATGTAGATTTGCAATAAGGCAACAGTGGTATACCGGCAAAAAGGATAAAAGTAGGTACAGCACCCCGAAAAACCACCCAAAAAAGGAAAACAAAAGCAAAAGTGGTCTTTAAAATCCCGGAGGGAAACACCCGGATCTCATGGAGGAGTTTAAAATTCGGGGGGGCAGTTCGGTGACGTCGTCTTTGATTTTTTTCCCGGGAGGAAGTCTGGTGGAGCCAAGGGGACCCGAGAGTCATGGGCGGCCGGGGGAAGGTAATTCTGAATGTTTAGTCCCTGAAGAACAGAAGGGATGTCATCTGGAGAGCGTATGGCAAACGAGTTATCTCCATCTCGTATGAAGAGGGCACATGGGAAACCCCAACGATAGGGGATATTACGATCCTGTATGACAAAACCGGTTTCAGGGCGGCCCTTTGGGCCAGAGTGTGTCTGGAGAGGTCCTGGAGCAACAGTATGGGAGTGTCCTTGTAGAAGACCTTTTGTCGCTGGCGGGCCCTGCGTAGAATGTCCTCCTTTATTTGGAAATGGATCCTACAGATAATGTCCCTTGGTCGTTTAGGATCCACGGTTGGGGGACGGAGGGCCCTGTGGGCTCTGTCCATTTCGATAGGGGTAGCAGGAGCTCTACCAAGCAGATCATTGAAGATATTTGTCAGGACCGAGGGGATGTAAGTAGGTGCAATTGATTCAGGCAGGCCTCTGATCCTAATATTGTTGCGCCTACTTCTGTTCTCTAAGTCATCAATGTGCTGTTGTAGCGCAAAAATTTGGGTGGAATGTTGAGATGTGGAGGATTGCAGAGCTTGAATAGACATTGAATTCGACTGTTGTGTCTGGTCCAGAGTAGACACCTTAGAATTCAATGACGAAAGTTCAGAGCAAAAGAGAGAGAATTCCTGTTTGCACTCGGCCACAAGCTGTTTCGCTAACCCGGAGAGATCAGTTATAGTTAGCAAGGATTGTGTAAATCGGTGTAGATCAGACAATGTGATCGGCTTATTCTCTTCTGCAGTATTAGGCATAGAGCCTGGGGAACTCCGAGAGTCATCATGAGACAAGTTCCCAGAAGGGGTCGTGACAGAGTGTTGAAGTATAGCTGGGATCCCATCTAGGCTGTTTGGAATAGGCAGCAAGGCCTGATGTGGAGTTATAGATGGAGGATTGGAAGCTACCGACTGTGGTACTCCCTGATGGTGAGCAGTGGGCAAAGTATGCCCTTGAGCAGGGCTTAGCGCTGACATGTAAACAGGACCCTCCCAGGAGGAACCTGTGGATCATCGTGGTGAGGGATTTTCCACTGGCAGGGTAGTAGCATGCCATGAGACGTGGGGAGCCGGTGAGTCAGGTGTAGAGGGAGTGCTTTGCCTGCAGCTTTGGTGGTGGAGAATGCCTGCCTGACAGCCTGGCAGGTGCTGAGGCAAATCTGACCCAGCTGTATGCTCCAGTATGGGGGAACTCTACAGCACAGTGCCCACTGAGGCAGATGTCCAGTGGTGTGGACCCCCTGTAAGTGGGTCAAATTGTAGCAGAGCTCCGGGAAGGGGGGGGGGGGGGAACCTGCGATAATCGGGACTGGGGAGTCCAGAATAGACAGGGTGGAAGGCATACAGGCCCCATGGACCGCAGTGGTACCTTGTCTGACGGCTTCCGGTCAGTTGGAGAGGCGCCAGCAGCTGATGCTGCACCTCCTGCGCCCGTCTCCGGCCCGGCAGCAGGGTGAAGTTCCAGCGGCAGCAGTGTAGGACATCGCTAGGGCCGTATGCGCGTCCGCGGCTCCCAACACAGCCCGCAGAGGTTCCAGGCGGGTGTCCAGTGGTGAGGCGCATCGCCGCGGCGGGACCACGGGAATCAGAGGCATGAACAGGGCGCCATCTTTGCATCCCTCGTGGCGCTCAGCTCCACCGCGGGACTGGTGTTCCTGGGGCTCAGGGGAAGCAGCCATGGTCGGGACTTGATCGGGTGGCGATGCGGCGTCTTCCAGCAACCACATGCTCATCTCGGGAGCGGAGCGTGGGAGCGTAGGAGGCTCAGAGGTAAGGGCTCACCGCCATGCTGTCTGGTCCTGCGGCCCACGGTGGCAGAGGGTGCAGACGGCTGAACAGGGTGAAAAAACACCCCACTCTCACCTTGAGGTGAGACAGGGCGTGCAGGAGGCTTGGAACCTTTCTTTTTGATAGATTTCCCCATAGTATTGCCGAAATGCCAGCTATAACAAGGCAATTAGTGGAGGAGTTCAGAGGAACATGTCCTTACTCGTCCATGCTCAGGCCATGCCCCCACAGTGACATGTAACCTTTTTCTATTACTGAGACACTTTTATCACATAAACCTGGACTTGATAAGACTCTGAGACGCACAACCTTGTTTGACAATCAGGTCTGTCCTCTGCTCACACATCTGCCCTTCAATACCAATGGGGCAGCACTTTAATACAAGTGGACATCATCTGCTTAGTGACAATCTCATCACGGCTATAACCAGATCATCATGAGACAAAGTGCACATCTCCAGCTGAACTCATGGACGGGACAATGAGGTCTGTAAGGCCCAACGGCTGCAGTCACCAGGTCTCCATGTTATAGAGTATCTCTAGGATGTGGTGGAATAGACAGAGCGAGGTTTTCCATCAGAATCTGTAATAAAGGTTTCCAGGACCTTGTTGTATCCAATTCACTAAGAATTTAGGCTGTGGGGCGGGGCCTGGCTGCCGAGGAGAGCGGACGCACAGAGAGAGAGCTCCTGCAAGATACCGCTTCAAATTGATTTCCTGCTAAATACCTGCCTAGGAGGACAGAAACCACGGAGGACTGCTGTCCCTGCGGTCCGGCGCGTGTCTGGAGCCCGTGATTGTCCCGGCCTAACTTCAGCTGCGCCCGAGTGCTGTGGCTGCAGCCCGCCAGCGGCGGTGACCACGTGGAGCTGTGAGAGCGGACCCGGCTGCCTTTCCTGCCATCTCCAGTCGGCTACCGGCGGTGGAAGTGTGGAGCCGCGTTATAGAGTCCTGCCACTCCCTGACCCGCCAGTCTCTGCCGAGCTCAGAGCGATCCAGCGGCTGCCTGCTGGCATTGCGGCCCGGAGGCTGTATACAACGGAGACCCGGAGCAATGTCTAAGCCAGTCCTCTGAAGGTACGGGGCGAGAACGCGGCCACTGCTAGGTGGACTTATATAAATGGGAGGTCCCTGTCTGAGGACTAGTGCGGTCAGTGTGCGGGGAGCCCGCTTAGGAGCACACCATAGCTCTCCCTATAGCAGGAGACAAGCGGGGCCGCCATCTTCTCTAGAGAGCTGCGGTGCACGTGGCACCGCCATCTTGGTTCCCACCCTCACAAGCTTGGCTGGCTCATAAGGCGCACTAGCCTGGAACTCTGTTACCTCCTGCCCTGTGGTGTTTTGGAGAGCTATCAGCCTCAGCAGTATATAATTTGCAATATCTACTACCTGTATACTTGTGTGCTATCCCTGTGTACCATCAGTACATCTCTACAGCATATTGCAGCTGCACCTGCTTGTGCATGGTCTATGTCTCCATCTTGTGGCCGGTTGGAAGCAGGACAGTGATTGATTGGTGCGGATATTGCAACTACTACCATCCACATTGCACTATATATCGCATAATTGTACTGCCACCTTGGTAGATGTTCCTAGTTCTTGTGGACTCTTGACCCCCAACTCCTCGTGTGGTTACCAGCAAGACTGTTTTTGGTGTGTTGTGTGTAGCCTTTCATCTCCAACATATTTGGCTACTGTAAAATGTTCCGATTTTCTGGATGTTACTTTTATGATTAAGCTGTGGTGCGGATCGTGCAGTGCTGTTTAAAAGGAGATACTATTGATCCTGTCTTCGGCCCTCTATTCCATGAATATGCCTCCCCAGAAACATCCTGAGGCTGCAGAAAAGCTGGCAGGCTTTCGTAGAACGGGGCCTCCCGACGTTAGCAAACATCCTCCTTCTTCTCCAAACACTCCTGCCAAAGAGCAACCAACTACCTCACAAGATACCCCCAGCATGGATACTTAAAAAGTGTTGGAGGCTATCCATACCTGTCAAACCACGCCATCTACCAGAATCGACGAAATTAAGGTTGACATCTCCTTGCTTCGTTAAGACGCACAGGTTCTGCGGGAGAGAGTGACAGAGGTGGAGCAGAGGGTGAGCGACTTAGAGGATCGGGCTACCCCGATAGACGCCAAAGTTTCTGATGTCGAGATCCAAGTCCGTAAACTGCGCCAACAAGTTGACGACCAGGAGAATCATCTCCGGAGATTAATTGGTCTCCCCGAGGGAGCGGAGGACTCTCGGCCGGAGGCTTTCCTTGAGACTCTTCTAATTAACACATTTGGCAGAGACAGTTTTTCCGTAATGCTCGCAATTGAGCGGGCCCACCATATTCTGCCAAAGCCACCTCCACCTGGCACCCCTCCGCGGACCTTCAACGCAAAGTTCCTCAACTATCGGGACCGAGACATCTTGCTACGTCTTCTACGCGAAAAAGGCCCAATCCCGTATGAGAACGTACAAATCCACGTGTACCCTGATTTTTCTTTGGAGATCCTGCGAAAGAGAGCGCAATTCATTTCGGCTAAGGCTAAACTCCGTGAACGAGGTTTGAAGTACGCTATGTTGTACCCTGCCAGACTCTGTGTACAAGTGGGGGATAGGACCCACTTTTTCGACACTCCTGTGGATGCCCAGGACTGGATGGACAAACACCCAGAGATTAATTTGTGGGGACCTAACTAACGGACCAAAGACTTGCCTCTACACCGGAGATATCCTTTGCTAGCCTTATGGGATCTTTTCCAATAGCGATCCCGTCCATTCTATTGCTTAGTTGCGAGAGCCTATTTGACCATAGTTACTGTTAATGTTTGCTACTACTGCTCTCTGAAAGCTTTATAGGACTTATCTTATTGATACTGCTTTCAAATATGTTTCATTTAAAGGCAGGGTTTCACTTGCTTTTATGCATATAGTTGCTAACATGTAAAGAGAATGCTATCCCCCCCCATTCCTTCCCCCCTCCCGTTTTCCCTTTTTGTTTCTCTTATTTATATATCTCTTTTCTCCTCTTAATCTTATTAGCTAGAATGTGACTTGTTTAATGGAATGAGGGTACTCTCCTTGAGGTACCTCTCCTCATACTTAGTGCAGATATCATGGCGTATGATCGCTGCACGACTGACGCCACTAGCGTTTTGTTACTTGTCGGGGCGTATTTCTGCCTGTTTTTTTGTTTAACACGGTTACATTTTGGGTCATGCATCCAGGAATTGGGCTGTTGATGCGGGGTGGGGGGTTTTGTTTTATATGTTCTTGAATTATTATGTGTGTGCAGATATAGTCCGGAGCTGTGCTTGGGAGAATCCAGAGGACACTGGGAGCCGTGAATGGTCACTCCTGGTAATATTGCTCTCATACTTCTTATGGCTACTTTAGTAACACTTTCCTGGAATGTGAGGGGGCTCAATGATTCGATTAAGCGGAACTTAGTGATGAGACTTCTTAAATCCTATAGAGCAGATATTATATGTCTCCAGGAGATGCACTTAGTTGGCTCTAGATCCCGCTCACTTCGCAAACCATGGGTGGAGTGAGTCTATCAATCTGAATGCTATTCCCATGCAAGGGGCGTGTCTGTGTTAATACGCAAAACTGTGTTGTTTCACCTAGACATCATTGATATCGACAAACACGGGAGGTACATCTTTCTATACTTTTATATAGAGAATAAGCCATTGATCCTGATTAATACATCCCCCCTCCCTTTCAGCTGGAAATTATTCACCTAGCGGTGGCATTTATCCTGCAGTGTCCTAGTGCCCCTGCTTTGTGGTTGGGAGATTTTAACTTAACTCTGGGAGGCCTTCTGAGGGTGTAGATTCTCCTTCTTCTCTACAACTGGCGGTGGATGGGGTGGGGCTGGTTGAAGCTTGGCGTGCTTTTCATCCCTCGGCTTCCCAATATCCCTGTTTCTCACCAGGATATAATGCATTGTCGAGAATAGATTTGGCCCTGGTTAATAGGCAATTTCTACCCTTCATTTTAACGTGCGACTATTTGTCGTGCTCGGTGTCAGACCACTCCCCTCTTGTGATGCGCCTGGCTTGGTCTGATCTTGTCAGATCTAATGCCTGGCGTTTTAACCCATATTGGTTCACGCTTCTTCCGCCTTTTGCTTACTTTGCTGCCAAGTGGGCAAGTTTCCTGACAATTAATGAACGCGAATCCTCTCTTCTCGCTGTCTGGGATACGTTTAAGGCATATTTTAGAGGGGAACTGTATCGCAGTAGCTGATCTCAAACGATCTTATGCATCTAAGGCAGACTCGTTGGCATTAGAGGTGGCAAATGCGGAACTGGCATACATAGGGGATCCAACTGAAGAGAATAAGTCCAGCTGGTGCATAAAGCAAAAATAGTATGCACAATTACTGCGAGATCGTGAGACCCGAACTTCATTTTTCACTAGGCAATCTTTTTTCGAAATGGAAGAGCGCTGTGGTAAGCTCCTTGCCTGTATGGCAAAACGAACCCATGAACCCCCAGTAATTACGACTTTAGTGCAGCCTGATGGGGTTAAAATCTCGAATCCAGTGCTGGTAGCGGAGGCCTTTCGCACCTTTTATGCGGACTTATATAGTTCTCACACTGCTGTCTCAGAAGCAGAGATTTTGGAATATTTGGGAGGTGTAGCTCTACCCTATCTTAATGGGGAGCAGCGGGCGGTGTTGGACGCTCCTATTTCTCCTGAGGAAATACAGGCAGCAATCTCATTGTTTAAAAATGCTAAATCCCCAGGAACAGATGGATTGCCCATAGAATTTTTTAAGCAGAGTTTTTGGCTCGCTGCTGCTCAGGTTATTTAATGAGGCAAAGGATGCTCTGTGTCTTCCGACATCGATGCGGGAGGCGTTAATCGTAGTGATTCCCAAACCTGGGAAGGACCCCCAATTATGTTCCTCATATAGGCCAACTTCTTTACTGCAAACGGATGTTAAGATACTGGCCAATGTTTTGGCCATGCGTCTTAACTCGGTTATACTTTCCCTAGTCCATGCTAATCAAACTGTGTTTATGCCCGTCAAACATACAGCCATGAACTTACGTAGACTTTTTATGAACATGCATGCCCCACACACCAATATAGGTGCTAGGATTTTGGTATCTTTGGATACAAATAAAGCCTTTGATTCGGTGGAATGGAATTATCTGTGGTTGGTACTCCATAAATTTGGGTTTGGTCCTTCATTTATATCCTGGGTTAAATGGCTGTATTGTCAACCAACGGCCAAAGTTAGGGTTAATGGGCTCATATCAGATGCACTGTCTTTGAAAAGAGGTACTAGACAGGGATGTCCCTTATCCCCACTCCTGATTGCCCTGGCTATTGAGTCCTTGGCCGCCCGTATACGAGAGGATCCAGCGGTGGTTGGATTTTCGGTGGGTTCCCTGCATGAGAAGTTGAGTCTGTATGCTGATGATGTGTTCTTGTATCTACAGGACGCTGACATTTCACTTCCCAGGGCCTTATTGGTAGTTACTGTATTCGGACAATATTCTGGTTTGCAGGTTAATGTTGACAAATCCCATATATTGCCTCTAGACCTGGGTGCTCCTTCGCGACAAGCCTTATCGGTGCCCCTACAATGGTCCTCCCAAATTACCTATCTGGGCATCAATATATCTAGGTCCCTATCCGAGTTCCGTGAGCTGAATATAAGTCCACTCCTTGTATTCCTTCACAATAAGATTCAGGGTTGGAGTAAACTTCCCCTGTCGCTTATGGCCAGAATTAGTTTAGTGAAGATGATCCTTTTCCCCAAAATATTATACATTCTCATACAATCCCCGGTATACTTGGACTCGACGGTGTTCCGCTCGCTGAAATCTATTCTGATTTCCATCATTTGGAACAATGGTAGAGCGCGCCTTTCTTTACAAGTCCTGCAACACCCTTGGGATATGGGAGGGGCGTCTGTTCCTGATCTGCGCCTTTATTATTGGGCTGTTCAGCTTTCCCATTTGGCCAGGTGGCACACAACAGACCACTTACGAGTCATGGAGCTTTTAATCAAACCCTGGGAATTGATGTACTTGCACCTTTTTCACTTCCTTTTCGTGGCCCAGTCCCGCTCCATTCACCACCGCCAGTGCCCCACTATCCTTAGGCAAAGCCTCTTAATTTGGAAGCAAGTCAAAGAGCTCTATTATCAGGTAGGAGCAGATAAGTATACTCCTCTTTGTGGCAACAAGGATTTGCTGGAGCTTCTTTCCCTGGAGGCCTCGGTATGGCAGAGAAGGGGATTGTGTATTTGTCACAATTGTATAAGGAGCAGACCTTTAGGACATTTCAGGACCTGGCAGCTGAGTATCATATCCCTAATGCTTCCTTCTTTCATTACCTTCAACTTCGGCATGCCCTGCAGGTACATTTCCCAAATAACCTTTCAGGATTTCCCTGTACCTCCTCTATTGCTGTCTTCCCCTCCACGTGGTTTAATCACTTCATTTTATGCACTATTGTTGAGAGGAAAGTTGGGTGTCCCATTTAGAGCAAAGAAAGCTACTTGGGAAGGAGATGTGGGTCCTATTGCAGACGACCAGTTGACACTGGCATTGGAAGCTCCTAAGTTGGTGTCTCCAAAATATGGAGAACGAGTGACACAATTGTATATCCTACACCGGGCGTATTACACCACCACCCGTCTCCACAAATTTAGGCCAGAATTTCCCGACATATGTCCGAAATGTGCCTCTGTACCCGGCATCTTTTCATTTGCTGTGGGCCTGCCCCAAGATCCAGGGATATTGGCAACAGGCCCTTAAGTTCCTAAATGACAAAATGGCCGATGACCCTAAGCTCTGTCTTTTGTTTTTAGATCCAGCGGAATTTCCGTCCTCCGCGATCTGTATTTGCCTTACGGAGCTCTTATTTATTGCCAGGAAAACGGTCGCTCGACACTGGCTTTCTAGTTATACCCCCACTTTGCAAGATTGGATAAATGCAGTGAATGCTACCTTACCATATAAAAAATATATTTATCTCCATCGGGGATCTCCTAATAAATTTACTAAAGTTTGGCGGGATTGGTTGGACTCCACTCAAACAGTGTTGGAGATTCCCTGTGTGGTCTAGACCTATTTCCCGAACTCTACATCCCCTACTTGCAGTTCCCATGTATATATGGATTTATACATATGTATGTGTATGGATATGTGAATGAGCATCCATCCAGGAACTAGATGGTCTACCCGGTGTCATGGCACTTCCCCCCATAGGTTCTGGGTTCGCAGGATTGTACGTGACCCCTCTAGTTTGTGGGGAAACAATGCACACACACGGTCTTCGATTGTAAGATTCGATACTTTGTATTGGTACTGTTTGTTTTGTTAAGAAAAACTGATCTCAAGCTTATATCGTTAACTACCTGTGGTCATCTCTCCTATTATGGAGACAATATTACTCGACTGTGGATACTGTTGCACAAAGTTTGTGAACCAAAATATCTACTGTGATTTACTTTTGTGGTTATTCTTGTGATCTTTTGTATTTGTATGCGGTTACATTTGTGTCCTCTTTCTACTTAATCACATGGTGTAAATTTTGCATATTTTTTCAATAAACCTTGATTTTGTTTAAAAAAAAAAAAAAAAAAAAAAAAGAATTCAGGCTGTTCTAGGGAAAGGTGGCCCTAATGTAGTGGCCCCTGAGCGCAGATCCCAACTCCAGCCTCAGAAACACTGCAATAAGTGTCCATAATATATAGAAGGGAATCACTTCCTCTCAGCTTCTATTTAACCCTTCACAAATTCTGACCTTAAAGGGGATGTATAGCATCATCAGTTCGGCTGTTCTTTTGTAGCTTGATTTTCTCAGTTCCTGAGATCCCGGGGTGTATCTTCCCCTCCCAGCTGGGTGTTTCTTAACTGAAGGGGGATAACATCATCCTCCCACTTCACTGTTCATGCTCGCTCCCAAGTCAGTGTGTTCAACACCCCCCCCTCCACATGCCACTGTGTCATTCCTCTCCTTTTGCAGTTTTATTTTGTAAGAGCTGTTTACATACCACAGGCCTGCATTCAGTCTAGACAACCTTCTATGAACTCAGAGCAGTGATCTTTTCTCCTCTCACAGCTGGAGGTTTGTTTACAGTTGAATCCAGTCTTCTATGAACTCCTCCAGAGCACAGACCCCGTCGCCCTTTAGCGCAGCATTAGGAAACGGGGCAAATTCTGCTGTTTTGTAAAAAAGCGTTTCAGTGTATGAGGACAGCTAGCGTTAAAGTGAAATTGTTGCCGGCCCCTTATTTGAGTGAAAGGGGCGGAAGCACACCCCGTGAAAAGCCCGGGGGGGGAACGAATTAAATTAAAAATGAAATGAAAGGAGGAGGAATCCGACGGGCAGGGGGAACAGGTTTAAAAAAAACAAAGTAAGGGAGACAGTAAAAAAAAAAACAGCTCCAAATTGAATCCAATTGAAAACTTGCTTGTTTTCACTGTCCCTTATTCTGAAGTCCTTTTAAATAAAATGATAAACCCCTTTTAAGGTGAAAAAATTTTTTTTTTTCCTCAGATCTTATTTGTGACCCTGATGTGGGGCAAAATGGTCTCTAAGTGTCCTCGATCTGGCTGTCGTGCAGATGTTCTCACAGGGGGTGAACCCAAAAACCTGATCCTAACCCTCATGTCGGCAGGAGGATAAACGCCTTGGAGAGAATCACCTCTCGGGCCCCCACACCAGGTTAAACAGGATTCCTGAAAAAAAAAACCTTAAATTATTACTACCCCTTTGGTCAATTTTCTGGGATCTCCTCCTTCAGTACTCATCCTGGGCTCATCGCTCCTCATCTTCCCTTCTTCAGCCTCCATTTAGATCAGTCAGATTTCCCCTGATGTGAAATTGGAAAAATTTCGTACGGACAGATCAACATAAGGGGCCCCAAAAATTCTGTGACTGCAGGAGGCCCAAAATCCGTTTTAAATTGTTATAGAGTCATTCCCTGAGGTTTCCCCTGGGACCCCTCTTTTCTCTTCATCCTCAACTTAATATCAACAGATTTTCCCCAAAAGGAAAAACCAGTAAATAAGTGCGGTTTTTCCCCATTTGGTCTATTTAGAGGAGACTTCACTCCCTCTCCCTGATGATTCTTGGGACATTTCCTCTGGACGCCCGGGGAATACAGGGAGGGGACACTCTGGGGATTTCTCTACTGGATCCTTGTAGGGAGACACGTGAGGTACTGAGCGTGGTTTATCTATCTTATTCATATACGCCATCACCTCCAATTTACAAGAAGATGAAAAAAAGAAAGAGAGAGGAGTCGCTTTTCCCCTCCCTACTGTGTCTTTTTTCCCCTTGTGATGCAGGGGCCCAGGGACCCTATCTGACCTTCTGGTCAGCCCCTGTGTCCTTTATGTACTCCCCTCCCCCATGGAGAATAGACAGGGGGACACCCGCCTTATAGGAATGAAACCAAGGATCCTCATCATTTTCAGACCCATCATCCCCGTGTTATAATGTACCCCCCATGCCCCCCTAACCCTTATATACCAGCCCCTATCCCTTGTTTTTTTATAAGTCCAGCTTCCCCCCTCACCTCTTTTTCATCCCCCAGCCCCTATCCCTGTGTTATTTTAAAAGTCCCAGCTTTCCTCACCTCTCATATCATCCCGACCCACATCCCCTTTTTTATTTTTAAATCCAGATTCCCCTACCTTCATCCCCCTGCCCCATCATCCCTGTGTTTTTGGAAGTCCCAGATTCCCCCACCTCTCATAATCACCCACCAAAACCCCCTTGTTATGTGTAAGCCCCAGCCCCCCCCCCTTCATCTCCAGCCCCTACCCCTGTTAGGGGTTTAAGCCCCAGCTCCCCTCCCTCTCATATCCAGACCCATATCCCTGGTTATGTGTAATGCCCCAGCTTTCCCCTCACCTTTTCTCATCCGACCATCATCCCCTTTGTTATTTAAAATTGTCCAGCATTTCCCTCCCCCTTCTCATCCAGACCCACTCCCTGGTTATTTAATGTCCCAGCTTTTCCCCTCATTCATCTCGACCCATCACCCCCGGTTATGTATAATGCCCCGCATTTCCCTCCCCTCTCATCACCCAGACCCTCATCCCCGTGTTATTTTAAAATTTCCCCGCATTTCCCTCACCTCTCATCATCCGCCCCTATCCCCTGTTTTAGTTAATGTCCCAGCTTTTCCCTACCTTTCCCATACCCAGCCCCTCACCCCCTGTGTTTGATAATGCCCCGCATTTCCCTCCCTTCTCATCCGCCCCATCATCCCTGTGTTATGTATATGCCCCGCATTTCCTCCCCTTCATCACCCAAACCCATCATCCCTGGTTATGTATAATGTCCGATTTCCCTCCCCTCTCCCCCGACCCATCATCCCTGTTTTGTATAATTCCGCTTTTCCCTCCCCTTTAATCATCCAGACCCTCTTTCCCGTGTTAGTTAATGTCCCAGCATTTCCCTCCCCTCTTCACCCAGACCCATATCCCTGGTTATGTTAATGCCCGTTTCCACCCCTTTCTATCACCCAGCCCATCTCCTGTGTTAGTTAATGCCCAGATTTTCCCTCACCTCTCATCATCCAGACCTACCCCCTGTGTTATGTATATGCCCCGTTTTTCCTCACCTTCATATCCAGAACTTGGTATGTATAAGTCCAGCTTTTCTCTCACCTTCATCATCCGCCCATAACCCCTGTGTTTGTAAAATGTCCCAGCTTTTCCCTCACCTCATCATCCAGACCCGTCACCCCCTGTTTTTATGTTTTAATTTGTCCCAGAATTTCCCTCCCTCCATCTTAGCCCCATCATCCCTGTATGTAAAGCCCAGATTCCCCTCACCTCTATCATCCAGACCCTCATCCCTGTTATGTATAATTCCGCTTTCCCTCACCTCCTCCCCCAAGACCCTCATCCCTGTTATTATAATGCCCCAGAAACCCCCCACCTCTCATCTCGGGGGGGACCCTCATCCCTGTGTTTTGTATAATGTCCAGCTTTCCCCCTACCTCCCCAACTATCCGACCCACCCCCATCCCCCTGTGTTATGAAAAGTTCCCCGCTTTCCCTCACCTTCCGCAGGGTCAGTGATTTTGGTGGTCGGGTCTAGGATCTTCTGTATCGTAATGAGGTGGGGGCCTGGGCCCCTTGGGTGCTGCTCTCCCCCTGACACCGGGGGGCCAAACTCCCAGGACTTTTTCACTATTGTAATCTGTGTAGGGGGAGACACTGATCACTACATAGATTCTAAAAACCCCCCTCCCTTTCCATCATTCACCTGTTACTGATAGAGAAGAGCGAGGACAGGAGACTCCACCTCTCCAGTTACCCAAATAGATGATCCCAGGTGGGTTAAAAATCCTGGGGGCCCCGGGTCCCGTTTGTCCATCTTTGAGGGGGCATTGTGAAAAGGGCCATTGTTTTTAGTGTGAGGGTCCTGGACCTGGAACCTGAAGAAGACAAGGAGGATTGGGGAAGTGGAGGGATTTTCCCAAAAAAGGAGCCAAAGGGGGGGGAAGAGGGTGGGGGGGGGGAAAAATTGGGAATCCAGGCGGAGATGAGGAGGGAACAAGCAAGTGTGGGTTTACCTGTTCTACTAAGGGAAAAGGGGTTTTACCAGGGGGTAAAGGACCCGTGGTGACATCACACTGGTCACATGATAGAAGTGCCAATGATTCCCGATCTCCCTCCTGTGACTGATCACATGACTTCTCATGGAAGGTTTTGTATTATGGCAATCGGCCGTACAGCCCACTCAAAACATCACCCCCAGTGCGGGGCCCCTACTTGTTCTGCCCAAAATTTTAACCCCAGTGGGGGCCCTACATAGTTTATGGGCCCCAAAATTTAGTTTAGGCCCCAATTATTCACCCACAGTGCGGGGCCCCTACATAGTTCTGGCCCAATATAACCACAGGCGGGGCCCCTACAAAATTAAAGGGGGAAAAAATACACCCCGTTGGAGCCCCTTTTTAGTTATGCCCCCAATATACCCCCAAGTGCGGGGGGCCCTACATAGTTAGGGGCCCCCAATATCCCCCATGTGGGGCCCCTTTATAGTTTTAGGCCCCAAAATACACCAGTGGGGCCCCCCAAAAAGTTCATCCCAAAAATACCCCATGTCGGGGCCCCTTCATAGTTCATGGCCCCAATTTCACCACAGTTGGGGCCCCCCTAGTTCTGGCCCCCAAAAATTTCACCCAGTGTGGGGCCCCCCTTTTTTCATGGCCCCAAAATACACCACAGTGGGGGCCCCTTCTGGGGTTCTGGCCCCCTTTTTAACCACAGTGAGGGCCAATATTCTTTTCCAAAATAACCCCCAGTGGGGCCTTTAAAAGTTCATGGCCCCAAAATTTCCCCAGGGGGGGCCCCTCTAGTTCATGGCCCAATATAACCACAGTCGGGGCCCCACTAGTTTGGGCCCCCAATTCACCCAAAGTGCCCGAGTTTCTTTTTTAGGGGGCCCTTATACACCACGTGGGGGCCCCCCAAGTTTGGCCCAATATACACCCGGGGGGCCCTACATTTCCCGGGCCCCCAAAATACCCAAGTTGGGGCCCCTCTGTTCTGGCCCCAAATTTAACCCGTGGGGGGGCCCACAAAGGTAGCCCCAATATCACCAAGTGTGGGGCCCCTAATAGTTTTGGCCCCTTTTTTACCCGTGAGGGGGCCCAAATTGTTCAGGGGGCCCAAAATACCCACAGTGGGGGCCCCTCATAGTTAAAGGCCCCAATTACACCAATGTGGGGCCCTTTCATGTTCCCGGGCCCCTTACACCCGTGTGGGTTCCTGATAATTCAGTCCCTTTTTCCCCAGTGCGGGGCCCCTACATAGTTCATGACTCCAATATACACCACAGTGCGAGGCCCCTACATAGTTCATGGCCCCAATATACACCACAGTGTGGAACCCATACATAGTTCATGGCCCCAATATACACCACAGTGCGGGGCCCCTTCATAGTTCATGGCCCCAATATACACCACAGTACGGGGCCCCTACATAGTGCATGGCCCATGACGGGGACTATATAACAATGTATTACAGTGCCGATTTGGGAGCAATGTCCCAGGATGGTTCAGAGAAGTCCTGATTTTTCAGGATGTCCCGGGGATCCAGCATATGCCTCTCCCTGTCCACCATCTGAACTCCATCCTCCATGGCCTATCCAGCTTTCCTGGATGCTGGATACCCTATTCAACATCCAGTAAAGCGGATTGACACCCATCTCCCACAGGAGGCACCTTGGTTTTCTGGATATCTGCTATGGGAGATGTCACTCAGCTTTCCCAAGCACTGAATAGGCTGTTCATCGTCCAAGAAACCTGGGTGATGCCCCATGTATAGGATTTCTGGGTTTTGTTCATTTTACAGGTTTCATTTTTGGATTATGTCTGACAGTGTTGCATCTATTTCTTTAACCCCTTAAGGACCCTGGATGTATGAGTACGTCCCAGAGTCCATAAGGGGCTTTGCAGGGGGATCGCGACCCCCCGCACAGCCGGCGGGTGTTAGCGACTAATCGCCGTCAACACCCGGCCGTTACAGCGCGAACGGGCCCACGCTTTTTAACCCTTCAGATGCTTCGTCAAAGATGGCGTCTGAATGAATGACGATCGGTGCCGCGCACCGATCGTCATGGTCATCGGCACCGTCACAGCATAGCTGCAACGATCCGACTGTATTGACAATCGCTCCACCTAGTGGTCAAGCACCATAGGTGGCCTCAATGTTAAAGTAAAAAAATAAAAAAATAAATAAAGTTTTACAGTACAAAAAAAAGTATTAAAAGTTCAAATCATCTCCCTTTCCCCATTTTACAAATAAAAACAATAAAATAATAAAAAAAGTTACACATATTTGGTATTTCTGCGTCCGAAAATGTCCAATCTATAAAAATATAACATAATTTATCCCGTGTGCTGAACACCGTAGAAGAAAAAAATTCCAATGCCAAAATGCTTTTTTGGTCATTTTATGTCATTAAAAAAATGGAATAAAGTGATCAAAAAAGTCGCATGCATTCCAAACTGTTAGCGAAAAAAAGTACCCTTCACCCCGCAAAAAATGCCCCCCACGAGTCCTAGGGTTTAGTACAAAAAAGTTTTGGTCGCAAAACGGCCCCGCGGCGCAAATTTCAAAAATAGAAAAATTTTGGATTTTTTTACGGTCCAAAACAATGGAAACCTACATGTTGGTATTGCTGAATGCGTACCAACCTGTAGAATACAGAAACACATTGTTTTGCCCGAAGTTTTGAACGCGAAAAAAGCAAAAACCCCCGCAAACAGGGAAAAAAATAAGTTTTTTTCAAAATTTGCCCCACTTGGACAAATTGTGAATAAACCATTAAAAAGTACATTTGTCCTGAAAATAAAAGCCCTCATGTGTTTGGGGTGGAAAAATTTAAAAAAAGTTAGGGCTCTGGGAAGGCGAGGAGGGAAAAAAAACGTTTTGGGTCAACAAAAAAAAAACCCGGGGCCCAAAGGGGGTTAATAAGGGTTTGGACAAAGGGTGGGTGTCAGGGAGAGTTTATGTAAATGAACTGTTTTTCTGTTTCTTTGTGGTTTTTCATTTTCTTCCCTGTGATAATAATAGAGGCATTGCAAACAAAACTCCCCTTACTAAACTTTTAGGCTTTTTTCGCCACTGTGTTTTTTTTCGGCAACACAAGGTTGACACTAACCTCATGTCACTATTACATCAGTACTCAATGTACCAGGGGTTCTGGGCAGAGCCGGGTAAAACCTCGAAGGGACCTTTTGAGTGGGCTATTTTTAGGTTGTAAGGGACCGGTTTTATGGACCTTTCCCCTTCTGATTGTTTAGGTGCAGTTTAACGATTTTTTCCTTGGTGGTATGGAAAAGGGAGGACCCCAATTCAGTTTTAAAGAAAATAATTTGTTATTTTTAGTCAAAAGAAAAAAACAAAATTTCGGGGGTCCTCCCAAAAATTTTACCAGCCAAGTAAAAGGGGCTGCAGGCTGTATATTAACATGGGGAAAACCCTGATTTTTGCCTTTCTTAACCTAAAAATCGCCCCCCACCGCCCACATCACATTAGAGGTCTCTTTGGGCGGTTTTTTCAAAACTTCCCGTGGTTTGGGTACTGGTGTTAATAGTGAACGAGGGCAGCTCAGCCGTGCAGTGCCGAAAATCAAGTGGGTGACACCAAACCCGAGCAATAGAAAAAAGGAGGGATTTTTTGATGGTAATAAAAATGGTAAAAAAAAATAAAAAAATAACACTGACACAAAATTAAAAAAAACAGTTAACTCAAACATTGCCTGACAGCGGCCCTCGCTGACCATTTAAGTTTAGAAATAGAGAACCTATTGGTAGTTAAAGAATGGAGTATTAAAATTTATTCCCTGCCCTCTGAAGGTCAAGGGATCATTGGGAGTATGGATGGATACAGGCCACCCGCACCAAAAATCTCCGGGGGTTGGTCCCGTCTCCTAAAGAGATTGTGCCTGTGAGCTGTACTGACCTCCCCTCCACCCTGCGGCCTAGTGCCAAAAACAAAATTAAACTTCACCCAATGGTCTAAACCCTCACCATGCCATTCCCCCTTTCCCCCCCCCCCCATATCCCCTTTACCCCTTGGGGAGTTTTTTACAGAAAGCTAGGAAGAGCTGGATAATTTAGGGTCTAAAATTTGAGTGGTTAATTCTGCAGGGGAAGAGATATTTCCGGAGAAATTTTCATGGATCTTGAAAAATTTAAAAGGGGAAAACCCCCGTGAATCACAATGAAACTGCACTGTAATCATTTTTCAGAGCCCGTGTTATGGTAGCACACTTTTTGGTCAATTTGGGGGGAAAGGGAAAATGGTTCAGTGCAATTGTCTAATTTAGGATGAGTTATGGTTATATTAATTTTTTTGTTTGTATGGTTATGGTTGGGTATTATTCAGTCCTATTTTGTGTTGATTGTGGTCATGGAGTTGGTTTTCACTATGTGGGGGGGTAATATGTCGTTGATGTGGGTGGTTTTTTTCGCCCCTACTGGGGGTGGGATCTGTGGTCATGTTGTGGAAGTATTATTCAGCCATGTGGTGGTGATATGTGGTCATGGTGAACTGGTATTATTCAGTTACTATGTGGTGGTGATATGTGGTCATGGTGTGGTGGTATTATTCAGTCACTATGTGATGGTAATATGTGTTCATGGTGTGGTGGTATTATTCAGTCACTATGTGGTGGTAATATGTAGTTATGATATTGCGGTATTATTTGATCTTATAATGTATAAGCGTTCACTCGTGTTCGGCCGCCATCTTGGACCAGCCTGGGGGACACTCTCGCTCTGGGATCGCTGTCTTATCTTAAGACCTTCACTCACATCCAGTACACAGGTCACTCCGACACAATGTTTCTTTACACTGACCTCGGCCAGCTTTATTCTTCAAGCCTTTGACACGTGGGTCAGCATACAACAAAAAATAACACAAACCCTAAGTCAGGGGTGTCAAACTCGTTTTCACCGGGGGCCACATCAGCCTCACGGCGTACCTTAAAGGGCCGACATAATTTTAGAACTACTTGTAGGTAGATAAGTGGCTATAAAGCCCCCTGTAAATGACAGTTATAAACTGCCCAATGTAAGTAGATAGGTATTTTTGCCCCCTGTAGCCAGATAGTAATTTTGCCCTCTGCAGCCAGGGGAATATGCCCCATTATAGAATGGGAGATGCCCCACCTACCCCCCCGCTAGCCAGGGAGACGCCCTATCCCCCAGTAGCCATGTAGATGCCCCATATAGTCCCCAGTAGCCAGGCAGATGCCCCATAGTCCGCCAGTAGCCAGGCAGATGCCCCATAATCCGCCAGTAGTCAGGCAGATGCCCCATAGTCCCAGTAAGCCAGGCAGATGCCCCATAGTCCCCCAGTAGCCACGCAGATGCCCCATAGTCCCCCAGTAGCCATGCAGATGCCCCATAGTCCCCAGTAGCCAAGCAGATGCCCCATAGTCCCTCAGTAGCCAGGCAGATGCCCCAGTAGCCACACAGATGCCCCATGGTCCCCCGGTACCGGGGGGGCAGATGCCCCATGGTCCCCGGTAGCCAGCAGATGCCCCATGGTCCCCTGTAGCCAGGCAGATGCCCCATGGTCCCCAGTAGCCACGCAGATGCCCCATGGTCCCCAGTAACCAGGCAGATGCCCCAGTAGCCAGGCAGATGCCCCATGGTCCCCAGTAGCCACTAAGTTTCTCCATGGTCCCCAGTAGCCAGGCAGATGCCCAGTAGCCACACAGATGCCCAGGGTCCCCAGTAGCTAGGCAGATGCCCATGGTCCCCATAGCCATGCAGATCCCCAGTACCCCCCTCAGAGCCAGGCAGATGCCCCAGTAGCCAGGCAGATGCCCCAGTAGCCCCCTCAGTAGCCAGGCAGATGCCCCAGTAGCCAGGCAGATGCCCAGTAGCCCCCTCAGTAGCCAGGCAGATGCCCCAGTTGCCCGCGAGATGCCCCAGTAGCCCCCTCAGTAGCCAGGCAGATGCCCCAGTAGCCAGGCAGATGCCCCAGTACCCCCCTCAGTAGCCAGGCAGATGCCCCAGTAGCCAGGCAGATGCCCCATAGCCCCCTCAGTAGCCGGGGCAGATGCCCCATTAGCCCCCTCAGTAGCCAGGCAGATGCCCCCTAATGATTATAAAATTAAAAAACAGCTACTTACCTCGTGTTCGTGCAGCGCGGTCCGGTCCGGTTCGGTTCGGGAGCTGTGTATGGTGTAAGCGGCGTGACGTCACGCCGCTTACGCCCGCACGCAGCTCCCAGAGATCTCCTCGGCGGCAGAGGCTGCCGGCGAGGAGACCTAGCGTCACAGGAGGCGTGAGCAAAGCGGCGCCTCACCCCCCCTTTGCGACGCCCTATGTACAGCGCCACCGGCGTTCTTCATACAAAGGGAGAAGGTGGGAGGGAAACAATCCCTCCTGCCTTCTCCCTGTACTGACTGACTGACTCTGCACGGCTGTGGTAAAACAGCTGTGCGGAGTCAGGGAGATCGCGGACCGCAAAACACAAGGCCGCGGGCCTTGTGTTTGACACCTGTGCCATAAGTAATCCAGCCGCTAACTAAACATACAGAGAGTCCCTCTCTAGCAGTGGTCTGGGTCTACTACCCAGCCCCACAAACGTGTACTCACACTGTACAGTATAGTCCTTGGGTCTGGCTACTCTCAAGCCTGGGGGGAAGAACCCATGATACTCTCCTGGACAAGGCCTGCACATGTCCAGCACCGACTGTGAGCCACACTGCCCCCTGGTACACTGAAAGGTACAGGCTTTTATCAGGCCTCCAAGACCTGTCCTGGAATCCTGAATTACCCGAGCAGTAAAGCAGCCCTCCTTATTACCACCTGTGTCATTAACTCATGGTTACCATTGTCAGACTGCTGGCTTACCTTACTGAGCGCCAGCAACTTGGTAACCCATACATAGCAAATCAGCTGCTGAAATGCGATCTCCTGAGGTCACCTCGCAACCCTCCTCCCTCCTTAGATAAAGGCCGTAGACCTTTTCACCTTGCACAAGCCTTCCTCTAAGGTAAAAGCACCAGTTCTGGGGTATCCATCCTTGCAAGACACTCTGCAGCTGGTTAACTTTGAGGGACACCCTACTTTCCACAGAGAGAGTACAGGAGTTATCCACCAACATCCTACTTATCGCCATTTCCCAGCTCTCTGTGCCCTGCCGCTCATCCCAGTTAACACTTATGTTACCTGTTGCTAAGGACAATGCCTCCCTAATCAAGATTAGGCTTCCACCTTGTCCCTGGGCCCTGGCTGGTCTATCACTACTGACCGTCTCTGAACTTTTACCTGTTGCCCTGTGAAACCGTTCTCCTACATCCTCAGGTGCCAAGACCAGGGAGCCCTACCCTGATCCACCGCAGGTTCCCAGCACTCACTCAGGCTATATTGGGCAACCGCCAGGTCCCAGTCCTTCCCTTTTCCCAACCCTATAGAGCTGGAGCTCGTCCTTGCACTATCATACAACTCAGTGACTATCCCATGAGTAGCTCTGCCACTCACTACTGGTAGCACTACCTTCCTTTCATCTGCCTGACTATTCACTAATAAAGACCAATCAATGCACTCACCATAACCATGGAACATTCCCATGCACTTTCCATCACTGATTGTCTCCTTGCCTTGTAGTTCTGAGTCTGCAGGACCACCATGGGGCCTAGACTTCTCTTCACTACAAGACCCTTGGTCCTCACCTACCATCACATGGGGATAGACACCAATCCCACGTATTTGACCTATGTTCCCTATCTCAGCTGGTTTACTTTCTTCTAAAGCGGGCCTATAGGCCTCCTGCTCTGTAACACTAGAGACCCTGCTGTATTGCATCTCATAGACCTGAGGTACAGCCTCTGTCACAAAACTAAACTCAGTTACACTGGGTTTAAGACGCTCAAGCTGGGAGAACATAATCCCTTTCCTAGGACCCTGTTCACACCTGACTTCACTGATTATCTCCACAGCAGTGTCTTGACTTTCTCCTTGCTGTGGGATGTACACCTGCTCCTTCTCATAGGGAACCTGATCTCCCTTACTACCTACCTCAATCTTCACTGGATTATCCGGCATCTCACAACTATCTGTTACTTCCCTCGATTTCCTCTGCACCTCACTAGTGCTTGAGCACACCCTTCCCTCTGCTGTGTCTAGCAGCTCACAATGGGGAGATTCTTCCTAAACATCTCCTGTACCCGTTACCACAGGAGAACTCTCAGTGTCCCTTAGGGCCACCCCTGCACTTTGCACACTAGAAGGCTCATATAGTACATTAGAGTCAATGCTGGGTCCTTGTACCTTGTTCACACCTTTTCCCATCCCAGAACCCGCTATGTGTATGGTGCTGCTTGGGGATACGTTTACCAACTGGGCTTCACCTCTAATAGCAGGGCAACCACATTCACTATCTACCCTTTCCCAGTCATGTTCCACATTTGCAGTGTGTATACTCGACAACATATTCACCTCTTCTAGAGCCCTAGTAGCCGAAGACACTTGGTTGCTACTAAAGATGACATTAGTTTCATCAGAAATGACAGCACATTTCTCCTCATGGCTATCACCTCCAGGACTCATAACTTCTGCACCACACTCAGACCCACTACCATCAAGAGGCCATGAGCTAGTCTCCTCCACTGCTGTGGCTGCAGCGGCTTGTTCACACTGGGCAATATGAGCTGTGCTGAGATCTGTGCTAGGGCCACAAACCACAGGACCTACATTCCCTGCACTGCTTGTGCTGTTGTCCACTATTACCATTAGGGGTGCACCTGCAAATTGCACATTATACTCAGGTTCATACAGTGCACTCCAGTCAATGGTAGGGGGAACTTGTTTCTCCTGGTTGTCATCCATCACAGAACACACATCTTCTGTCATCCTCCTGGCGCTGTTAACTACAACCTCTAGGGGCAGACTTGAGATATTTTGCTCCACTGCTGGAGCTGTCATTTCTAAAGAAGCTAGTTCATCATTTGCACTAACTTCATTATCATCCAGGGACCCACTCCCTTGTACACATTTCACATTAGCTCTGTCTAACAGACTTACTGCAGTCATGGGTAGGGATGTTTCCGTCACATCCCCTGCAGGTGCAGCCAACTTCTGGCTGCTAATGGCACCCTCTTGTTCAGACAGAGCATTTTTCTCAAAAATAACATTTTCAATAGACAACTCATGTCAGGCCCGGACTGCCCATAGGGCAAACCGGGCATTTGCCCGGCGGGCCGCTAGGGTCCGGGCCGCAGGGCCGGCTCGGATCGCCCGCCGAGGACGGTGTTCCCCCCCCCGGCGGGCCCCGAGTCCTGGCGCCAGTCTGTGGCGCGCTACAGGGGCTGCAATGGTCGCAGCAGTGACCGGACCCCTGTGGCAGGTGGCCAATAGGCCCCCCCTCGCCACATGGCTGCACAGCCGTGTCACCGACCCAGCCATGCAGCCATCACGGCCGCCGCCTGCACCGCACGGTGCAAACACCTGCCGAGGCTGAACATCTGGGATCTACTGATCCCGTCTGTTCAGCTCCCAGGAGGCCGCGGGGCAGGCGCGCGATGTAAGCACATCAGCGCACGCCCGCTCCGCGGCCCGCACTCGACAGTGCGGAGCCACCGGCTCCGGAGCAGCTGAAGAGGACGGGACAGCGGATGAGTATTATATTTAAAAAAATTTTTAAACTACTTACTGTCCCTGGCTGCCTATAATAGCCCTGCCTACTTATACCCTGCCCTGGCTATCTATACCCTGCCCTGGCTATCTATACCCTGCCCTGGCTAGCTATACCCTGCCCTGGCTATCTATACCCTGCCCTGGCTATCTATACCCTGCCTGGCTACCTATACCCCCTGCCTGGCTATATGATTCCCTGCCCTGGCTATATGATGCCCTGCCCTGGCTACCTATACCCTTCCCTGTCTATATGTTTCCCTGCCCTGGCTACCGATAACCTGCCCTGGCTTTATGATGCCCTGCCCTGGCTATATGATGCCCTGCCTGGCTACCTTTACCCTGCCCTGGCTACCTATACCCTGCCCTGGCTATATTAGGCCCTGCCTGGCTGCCTATACCCTGCCCTTGCTATATGAGCCCTTGCCCTGTCTACCTATACCCTGCCCTGGCTACCTTTACCCTGCCCTGGCTATATGATGCCCTTCCCTGGCTACCTATGCCCTGCCCTGGCTAACTATACCCTGCCCTGGCTAACTATACCCTCCCTGGCTATATGATGCCCTCCCCCTGGCTACCTATACCCTGCCACTGGCTTTTATGATGCCCTGCCCTGGCTACCTATACCCTGCCCTGGCTATATGTTTCCCAGCCCTGGCTACCTATACCCTGCCCTGGCTACCTATACCCTGCCTGGCTATATGATGCCCCTGCCCTGGCTATCTATACCCTGCTCTGGCTACCTGTACCCTGCCCTGGCTATATGATGCCCTGCCAGGCTACCTTTACCCTCCCTGGCTATATGATGCCCTGCCCTGTCTACCTATGCCCGCCCTGGTACCTAAAACCCTCCCCGGTCCCATACCCTGCTCTGGAATAAG
>JAODAL010013731.1:0-90151 GCA_025379985.1 Phyllomedusa bahiana | reverse complement strand
TGGGAGGAGGGGTTGAGGGGGGTATACAACATCAACTGTGGATGGTGTATGGTTTCTCATTGGGCTGCAAAAATCCATGACCTCGTTTTTTGTACACGATGCATTTCCCTGTTCAGTCTCTTCCTACACTATCTCATACAGAACAAACAGTTCAGCCTGCCAATAGCTGTTTTTCACAGCTAGAGACCAGCCCCTTTTTTTTATACAAAAAAACCTCTTTTTTACGTGAAGCTTAGGTTTATTACATTAGAAATTTTAGTTTTTTTTATTTGTTAGGAGAATTTTAAAAGACTGTGTGTAGCTCGGGGAAGAGGCAGGGTGGGAAAAGGAGGGGGGAGATGTGACCCACCTTTTTCCGTCCTGAACTCACTTTAAAAATACAATTTTTTTTTTAAACCCCCATTTTTGTCAGCAGACCCCCCCAAAACGAGGGGAAAATTTGCCCTTTTGTCTGGCCCCCCCAATTTGTCTCAAATAGCCCCCTTGTAAAAAATTGGGGTTACGATAATTTTTGAAATGGTATGTGTCAGCTTTTGTAAAAAAATGCATATCTCATCCATAAAAATTTTTAAAATAGTTTATTGCATTTCCCGGTGTCTCATTTGGGCAAATACCCCACCTTGTAGGGGAAAAATTTGGGTTACATATAGTTTACATAATGGCCCCTGTTGTCAGTGACCCAAAAAACCGCCATTTTTAATCCATAAAAACTTTAAAATTTCTATTGCATTGGCACTCAGTTTTTTTCAATCCCCTTTGTACGAAAATTGGGGTTTACAGTTTTTTTTAACGGAGCCTTTTTGGTCAGTTTTTTAAAACCACCTTCTCTCTGTAAAATTTTCAATAGTTTTAAATTACACTCCATGGTCTCTTTTTTTGCAAATAGCCCTTTTTTACGCAAATTGGGTTAATATATTTTATTCTGACTGGTGTTTTTGTCGCTTTTGAAAAAAACCGAAATATCTCACCCGTATAACTTTTCAATAGTTGTATTTTTGCATAGTGCATTCAGTTTTGCGCAAAATGCGCATTGTGTGATAGTTTGTTGAAAACTTTTCAATTGCTACCTACGGAGTTGTAAAATCTAGGGACTAAGGAAGGAAAAACACTTTTTTGATTTGGTGTTACGGTTCCAAACCCGGGACCGCATTTCCAGATATTTTGATAGAAAAAAAATTTCCCTTTTTTTAATCTTAGCTGCCCATTGGAAATTGAGGGATTTAAGATACCCGTGATTTCCGCTTTGCAGTTCAGGTTTTCAATAAGCGACGTGAAAAAAATCTTCTATAACTTTTAAAATTTTTTTCTTTCTGAACGGAGGCCTAAGGTGGTAAGCGAGCAAAAAAGGTTGGGGTTTGGGTATGGGAGCTAGAGGTAAAAAGAGAAAGGGGCTTTTCCTTGCTGCGGACAACACGCAAGCCAACATCTCAGTTGAGGACCGTCAGGCCCTTTTATCGCGGGGTTTTTCCTTGTGAAATTCAATAATGAAGGGGGTCGCCAATCTGTTTTTTCAGGGGGTTTTAAACAAACCTCCTTTTCCTTCGGTTTTTTCCTCCCCGTCCTCCCCTCCCGGACACAAACGTCGTCTCATATCGTCAGCATCCGCCAACCTGAACAAAAGGGAGGCCCCAAAGGTCAATCATGTACCCCCATGTGGGGTAAACCAATTTTTGAAGACCTCTTTTATCACACAAGGGGTGGGGGTCAAAGGCATTTCAAAAAGATCAAGTGGCCAAAGAGGAGTTTTGTCTGCTTTGACCCCAAAATCGCTGATTTCCCCTCAGGGGGAGAAAGGAAGGGGGTTTGCGGCACAAATCCCCCACGGTCGGGGAACGCCTTGCATGTAGCCCGCACCCCGGTTTTAGAAAATTTGGGGGAAAGAAGTCAACTGTTATGATTTGATTGTGATTTACATTTTACCCAACGTGGTCTTTTCAGCAGAGTTTGTTTTGAGACTTTTATCAGTGGACGGGGGGGAAGACGATGGGGTATGTCTTCGGATCCCGGGCCCCAAAAAAAGGGGGGGTGGTCGCACCAAAATCAGCTGAGTCATTCCGCCAGCCATTTTCATGGTGGCAGAGGGGAAAAAACCGCTCCCCGCTTTTTTGCTGTCGAAAAGGTCCCGGACCCCTAAGCCTGGGCCTTTTTCAAACAAGCCTCAGATTTTTCGCGAATCATATGCGAATTTTTCCATAAACGCTCAGTTAGAGGGGGAAAAAATCTTACACAGCAACATTCCAGCAGTACAATGGCAATAACCATAGCAAAAGCAGTAGCAGAACAAGATTGGAAAAAAAAAAAGTTTTTTTTAAAAAATAGTAAATTTCTTTTGGAAATTTTTATTCTAAGTCCATAAGGTTTTTTTTTTGGTGTTTTTGGGGTCAACTCTATAAAAATGGATGCCATGGTGGCAATAGGGGCAGCATTCCGCCAGGGGCCTGATTAAAAAGGTTGCCCTGTGTAGTTAAAAATAGGAAGTGAAAAGGGGTGGTGCCCCTTTGTTTTTAGCTGCATGGGGCCTTAAAAAACGGTTTAATAGAAAACTGAGGGGCAGCCCTGGCTCTCCCCCCAAAACCCGCTGAACAAGTCCCTGCCAGCTGAACCCCATTCCACGTTGGGGACATTCTTACTGCCACCACTAGTAAACGAGAATTTGGTCCCTGGTGCAAAAAGTGTAGGGGTCTCCCCCATTCCCAAATGGCAATTTCCAATATTGGGTCTTTTTTTTGTTAAAAAGGGTTTTGCCCCGTAGTTGCTGGTACTACGTCCCTGCTGTGGCTACGCCGCCCTCATGTTTTGGGTTAGCCATTGAAAAAAAAAGATTTTTTTTACCTATGAATTTTTTTTTTTTCTTTTTGACTTTTATAGCTTAATTTTTGCCTAAGATGTAAGGAAAAAAACATATCCATTTCACTTTTGGGATGTTAATTTCCCCAGTTTCCTCACCTGTTTAGGCGTAAGAATGAAGCTTTTTTCCCTCTTACAGAATTTAATGGTCATCCATAATTGACTATAAACTATCGACATGTTTAATTGTGATACGACTACGACCCTATAACGATTGTTGACCAATCGCTCTTTCACTAGTCCGGGTCTGATGAAACATAAATTAAACGTTGGCATAAGACCATTTTTTATTCTTGGGGAAAAAGGGAGAGACTTGGAACCCTAAAAAACACCCACCCAACTGTAAAAACAGGCAGGCAGAAACTTGTTGTGGGGGTTGTTTTGCTGCGGGAGGGCTGGGCACTTCACAAAATAGAAAGGGATCATGAGGAAAGAAATATGTGGCAAAAATGAACAAAAAATCTCAAGAATCCCAGGAATTAAAGTTTTGGTGAAAAAAGGTCCCTTTTTTTAAAAGGACATACTGCCAAACTGGTTAAAAGGGGGGTTAAGGATTGCCAATCAATGTTTTGGAGCGGGCCCCTCAAAAAAAAGGGCCCCGATCTCAATTATTGAAAATTTATGGGGGAAAGTGAAAAAGGGAGGTGTGGCAAGGAACCTACAAACATGGCCCACTTTCACCCTCTAGTTTAGGAGGGGAATGGGCCAAAATTTGTACCAAAATATTTAGAAGCTTGTAAAGGGTATCCAAAAAAAATTTTGATCCAAGTTTTACAGTTTTTTAAAGGGGAATGCATCAAATACTTTTGAAATGTATGAAAAAATTTTGACTTTTCAGAAATTTAATAAAAAAAGCCTTTAAAAAATTACTCTTCATTATTCGGCATTTGGCAAAAATAAAAATTTTGGAAAACCTAAATGACCAAAACCCTTAAAGGGTTTATTCGATTTCATGTCCCCTTTTAAAAAAAAAACAGCAAATGGGGTTTTTCTTAATTTTGGATGTAAACTTCTGGTTTCATCTGTAGATTTTGTTGAAAGTTTGTGGTGAACTTGAAACAGAAATCATTGACACAATTGCTGCAGAGAAAACTGCCTTGTTCGGATTTTTAAATTTAAATTTTTCAACAAGGGAGATTTATTGCAAATAAATTGGTAACTGATAAATAGTTCTATTCATCTTACTGTGGTTATTAATGCAATCCCATTCAATTAATTGGGGGGAAAATTACAAAAATTTTTTAAAAAACAACATGTAAGCTAAAAATCAAAAGGCTTGTCGTACTACTTTTAAAATAGCTACTTCAGGAGTAATACATGTTAAAGGGATATTCACAGCTCATTGATTAGTTTCAAACATTTAGAGAAAGGTACATAAAGATTATCAGCAAAATATAACCATCCCTGTTCTGATTTTACTTTATTTCAGTTAGAGCAGTTCATATCTCCTGCTTATCTACAAAAGCTTCTCCAGGTTACCAACCACCTCTCTCTGCTTTGGCTGTAGCCAGACTGGTGACATAAATCCCTGATTTATTTTATTAGCAGGATGGAACTTGCTTCTTACGATCTGATCTTATGTTTCTTCTGAGAAAAAATGTAACCCTTAGAGTTACTTACCAGCAAGAAAAAATTTTAGGGCCATTTTTTCATCTACGAGCCATAGATGTGTTTCTTTTCAAGCATTAAGGGTTTTTCTCTTTCACTAGAAGCTTCCTCTCATGATAAATACAGATCTAATGGGGCACATTTTTTAAGTCAAAGTCCCTTTAAAAAAACCCCAGTAAAATTGTAACTAGCAGAGCTGAAATATCAGTCACTACTATAAACACCCGACCGCAGAGGGTTTTAAAGAAAAACCTCAGGGGAGGGGAAGAAAAGCAGGTTATGTGAAACGGACAGATGGGAAATCCCCTTTAACTTGATTTGGCATGTTAGAAATTTCACTATTTGTGATGTGACTCATCGTTGAACAAGGCGGATAATAGGTCAGATTTTTTTTCTCTTCTATACTTTCCCGAATTGGCAAACAAGAATTTTATAAAAATGAAAAAATCCTTTATTTATATTTGTAAAATGTAAGATTAAATTGTCAATTTATATATAAGATACAGTTGCAAGTAATAGTAACTGAGCCCTTTGGAGTTGCCTGAATGTCTGCACTGATTACTAATGCAGTGTGGTCTGATTGTTGTCAAGGTCATTATTATACACAAACATGGGAACTGTTTATGTCTTTTACTGGGCACATTGAGTTAACATCTACAAAAAATTGTAACTGAGCCTCTGTGTTCATAACTTCACTAGAGCTAATTGGCAAAACATTACACAAATCTTATCTGTAGCTTCAAGATATGTTGGGTGAGGATGATTACTGCTAAAAAGGAATCTAAAAGTTGTTAAGTTTAGGGGTTCACTTACTTGTTCAGCTTGCACTGGGGATGTTTACTTAAAGGGGTATTCTGGGAGTTAAGAATGCCCATTGGTTTGTCTGGGAATAATAGAGAAAAGAAGATAAGAATCACACTTACCTCCTATATGCTCCCGTTCAGCCCTGGAAGCTTTCCCATTCACCTCTGCTGAAGCAGTGAATGAACGTTGTTCACCTGACAGATGCAGCCAATCACAAACCAGAGCGGTCACATGCACGTAAAGTCATGGCCTGTGATTGGCGGCCTCTGTACTTCCTGGATAAATGGACTAGCCACCGGGATGGAACAAGAGTGTCCCGAAGGTGAGTATGAGTCTTATATTCTATTCTTTATCATGGCCTGATTGACCAATGAGCTTTCCCAACCTCTTTAATTTTGTCAGTAAGAGGCACGAACAGTACAACTGATCGTTTGCTATTAATTTAGTTAGATTGTTTTTGTCTATGATTGCGGCATAGAAAATCAGAACACATTTAATTAATAAAAAATAAATAAAGGTTTACACACTTTTTTTTGACACTTTATCATGTATTATCATTATGTTGCTAATTATTTTTTTAGCTATTTCTTCCTTGATTGGAATTCAGAATGTTTAATACTTACCCAGCTTCCAGCTTTAAATTCTACAGTGACTGGGCTTAAATAAAACATTGAGCAATAATTTTACCTAATTAAACTAATATAATTTGAACATGACTGTAGAAGTCTAATGGGATTGTAGTTCTTTAGAAGTCTTTAGAAGTTTGAGTCAGAGGACCTTTAAGGCACAATGTTTAATCATTAATAGATGTAAGCTGTAATTCACAGCTGTAAAGAATGCTAGCACAGAACTATTGATATACAAAAAAACAGCTCAGAGCATATCCAGCAGCTGAATGTCACTTAAATTTCACGTCACATACAGCAAATAAACTGAACTGCTTAGGGGAGAAAACATAATTAATGCTTCAATAATGCAAATTTGACTTCTTAAAAATAAAATTGATCATTTTAGGTTGTGTGATTAAGTTTACAATCCTAACACGAGTTGTAGAAGACAAAACCATATTTTTTATGGTTAACCACTTACCGACAATGAATGTATGGGTATGTCCTGTTGTCTGTAAGGTTCCTTACTCAGAAAGTCTGCTACATTGGAAGCAGGTTCTGGCTGCTTATTAGAGCTGATACTCGCTGCTAACAGCAGGGAACAGTGCCGGCTTCTATCCCTGCTGTCAAGCCCTTTTTGTGGGTATTGCAGCTGCCGCATTTCAATAAATGAGGAACGAAACTGTGCACTGTCCTTCCCTCCGGTCGACACTCTCACGCCGGGATTGCGGGGTGGCGAACAGTTACCATGGCAGCTGGTAAAGGCTTACATAACCACCATGTTGTAAAGTACTCTAGGGAGACTAAATGTGAAATTAAAAAAAAAAATACTAAAAGTTCAAGCAACTCCCCTTTTGCCATTTTACAAAGAAAAAAAAATACATAGCATTGGTATTGCTCTGTTTGTATTGTAATAAACTTCCAATTTACCATAAATCCTTGACTATCCAGCCTCTAACTTAACTTAATAGTGCCTTTTACTATTGGGCGCTGAGCCTACCACCCAGCACCACAAACAATACAGCTTTCATATCAATGAGTAATAGTTGTTCTTCCCCAGGATGGGTGCCCAGAATGTGGAGTTCAACCCTCTTTTTAGGAAACCTCCTAACAAGCCTATGTATCTCAAGATCAAGAGTGGAGTGGGATGAACTTTTCCTACCAAGTCCTCCTCCAACACACTACACAGCATTCATACCCCTGCCAGTACATATCCTATTAAAGGGGTTTTGCCACAAAGTAAAATTGATGTGGGAAGTTTGTAAATTAAATAAAAAACATTTTCACCATTCATCATTATTACAAATTCTGGACCGTTTTTGTTTTAGCTGCTCCTTTAGTGATCCATTGTTTACAGCTCATCTCCAGGCAATACGACCAGTGACGACAGCTTTTCAGTCCTGGTCGCACGTGCTCAGACATTAGTCAAACAGTGCAAATAAAATGAAAAAAGAAACCTCAATCAGGTCTGTGCATTGATAAAGAGAAATAAAATGCACAGGTTTGGTTCCTGCAGAGATTTGAACTGAGGACCCTTGTGCCTGGAGGCAAAAGTTTTACCTCTGAGCTACAATGTAGCTACTTACAATTCTATACTTAAACAGACCTTTCTTTGACTAAAAAGAGGAAAGGCCTGGTGATGTCATCCTGCTGGGTCACATGATATGCAATTCAAACAAATCACTCATGCCCCCTTCTGAGCACACAGACCTGAAGAGCTGGATGCAGGAGGTATGAAATGAGATCGTGGAAAAACCCCTTTAATATGCCACCAATGTTTATGCTCCCTTTCAGGACATGAGAGATATGCCCTATAAGATACTTGAGACTCCACAATAAATACGAGAGTTGAGGGCAAACGAAAAAGTAAAAAAAGGGGTAACATTTTGTTACCTTTGGAGAATTAATCAAGCAAGAGCAAGGCCTTTGTATGATAGTCACTAGAAAGTGATGCATTATGACAGCAGCCAAAATTACTCAAGTGTATTGTGAGTGTACTGAAGGTTTATGTTGGTAGCATTGATTAAAGCTATCTTGAATCCTGCACATTTATTTTAGCTGTAGGCACCTTCAATCTATTCCTATGCAAAATGTTTGAAAAAACAATATCTGTATTTTACTGTGCAAGGGACCAAGACTGTCATGTATTGACATTCAGTGAATGCAATAACATGGCAATGTTGATAGTCAGATAATAATATAAGCAGAAATCATTCTATTTTATTCAGCTATGCAAAAAGAACATTTACTGCATTCTCTTTACCTATCTGCTCTACCAAGCTTTATGAATAATGAAATTATGCTCATACATTGAAAGAATAACATATCTGGCACCTAAGAACTGAAACCGGATAAATATTATTTCAGGTATTACACAGTTGCCACTTCAGCAGCTCTATTATTTTATTTTTACTTACTAAAAGGGCTGTTCAGGTTTTTCAAAATGAATTTAAAATTGGGCCAGGAATAGAGGGAAACTGGGTAAAAAAAAAAAAATAGAAATAAAAGGCACACTTTCCGTTATAGAGCACGAGCCTGTGCTGATGAACAGCAGATGGCACAGAAAGAAGTGTCGTATGAAAATCTCAGCATTGTGGTAGGCATTACTTTATGTTTTGCAATTTTTTGGTACATATATATATATATATATATATATATATATATATATATATATATATAAAGCAGAGGCGTAACTTCAAGCTCTTGGGCCCTGGTGCGAAAAGTGAAATGGGGCGCCCCAGTTACCATGCACCATTTACAATGCTGGTATCTCCTTATGTGGCAGGAGGGCTTTTTGGCCCCCTCAGGCTGCTGGGCCCGGGTGCGACTGCTATCGCTACACCCCCCTGTAGCTACGCCCCTGTCTGTAAGTAATTTATTATATAATTTATTTATTTATATTTCCATTTTTTAGACTTATGATTGAAGTATTATTAACATATGACATATTATTTATTTCATAATAACTAGGTCAAAGTGCAAAAGCAGTGTATTAGAAATGAAGCACTCCTTTACTGCTTCCAGACAAATGAAGGCCCCATTCACATCTCGTATTTGGCTCATGGTATCCACTAGAATACTGCAAAAATGTATCCTGTCAAATACCGCAGCGGCGCCAGAATAGGCCCCTAGATTTCAATAGGTCACACCTAGTCATAATCAAACTACGTTTATCCTATTTAGTGAACGGATTTTATCTGATACAGAATCAAGGTAGACCACATGCAAAAACCATGCATGTTTGCTAGTAGAGCAAACATAGTCCAATTAGGACTTCTAAATGTTGGTCTCTGGCTGACAATAGATACGATGGGCATGCATGTTCTGTGAAGTTCATTGTGGTGTGGATGCTAAGAGAGCTCAGAAAATTGTGCATATGCTCAGTGGAACAGATTTGAGTACTAAACCCCCGAGATGTCTTCAACTTCCAGGTTTTTGTTGAGCAACCACACTGGGCATTTCTGGATGCTGAGTATGCCTGACATACATCTAGCCATGGAAACTTAAACCAAAGGCATTCTGATGAAGTGTCCTCTCCCCAATTATGAAGAGAAGGATTAATGAATTTATAAATGAGTTGTAAATAGCACAAAGATGGCTTCATAAATCCAACCTCACCATATTTAAGGTGTAGGACATTTTTATTTTTGACTTGTCTGCTTCAAATTGTTTTCTTCGGCTTTCACTTTACTAAGTGTACTTTAAATCTAATGCACACCCTACATAAATCCCATTCTTGAAGCTGATTTCACAGTTGGTTGAAATACCTTTGGCAGTGTGGGACTGGGATTTGAATTTAGGGTCCTACCACTTGAGTAGTTTGTAGCCCATCGATGTAGTTTATTTAAGAGGCCCATTGTACAGCTTCTGTAAATGACTGTAAATGACTGTAAATGACTGTTATACTCTTCCTCTTGTTTATTGCCTCTCTCTCTCTCTCTGCTTTTCTGTCTCTTCCACAGATGTATATTCAGTTAAAAACAACTCCAGCTCTACCATTCTCATGGGACAACTGAGTATTTCCACTATTCCCCTTTGGGCCAGTGCAAGTCTGACCTCTGGGTATAATCTAGTACGGACTTGTTATAGGGCCAATAGGATACAGACTAGGGGGTTGCCCTTTCTGTGATCCACTGAAGGAAAGTAAGGGGTACAATAGAGAAGGCACAATTTATTCTCCCCATCTTCATAGAACTAAAGCCTGGCGAACAGGGATTAAACTTTGGACTTGATTCCACATAAACCATCTGACCCACTAGGTGAGGTGTACTGGTTAAACAGAGCGCAAAAATTACAACTTCTCTTTATCAAGTTTTTTCATACTTTATTCTTTTGTTTATTTTGTTTTTACATGCTCAAAAGAGGCATAACTTTTTCTTCCCTCATTAAAATTGCTAACTAGGGGCTTAATTTTTGTGGAATGAGATGTTGTAATGGTACCATTTAATGCAAGATGTAATATATTGTATTAAAGAAAAATTATGAATATAGCTTTTGCCTATAATCAGTAGGTTAGCTAGTGAGTTCTCAAGGTTTACTGTTTCTGAGCCTCTTGCAATATTATTGTTTTTACATAGCCTTGCAAAAAAATTTTGTTTTATGCCGAACCAGGGAGCTGTTGAACATTTAGCATTAGATAAGTGAGTCTATGACAAGACTACAATACTGAACTGCTAGAAAAAAATCTGTAGGAAAATGATTGTGGTATATGTAAAACAAATTCCTTATGTCGTCTTTATAATGTCTTTATTTATTATATATACTGTCAATTTAAGGAAATCTTTACTGCTCCTGTACCTTTTTTATACTAATACAGTGGGCCCCCTATCTAGAAATAAAAAAAAATTGTCCAAACAAATGGCTCCCATGGAGTACCTGTGTGGACTAAACATATATGACCACCACACATATGTTATCTGTTATCCAGGTAACAGTAGTTTGTTGAGGAGCAGAACTTCTTCAGTTTCAGTACCTCTAGCAATGTCTTATTGTGTCTGTCAGTGTCTATGCAGAAGTCGCCTCCACATTCTGAAGTTGCTGGAGTTACCATATTAATAATAATTATTCCCCTATTATCTCTACTCGGATGCCATTTAACTCTGCTGCTAAATTAATGACCCCATGTTTAGTCTATGGGAGTCATTACTGTGAACTAAAATATGGACTGCACCATTTGTATTTTGATAGAGGCCTACTGCCTTGGTATAAATGAGGTACAAAAGCAGAATTTTTCATATTTGTATATTAGAAAATTGTATGATTTCCTGTGATATAGGTAAAAAATAAAACAATATAAAAACGATTTTTTTTAATCCCTTACAGCAGTAGTCCGTTTTGACCTCCCTGACAGACCTCCGTTTTTGAAATCTGAGATGTGTCACTTTATATGGGAATAACTTTTTGATACTTTTACCTATCCATGTGATTCAGAGACTGTTTTCTCATGACAAATTGTACTTTAAGTAACACATTTTAGCCTGTACAATCCTTGTTTATTTGTCAAAAGTATTGAAATATTGTGAAAGTTCAAAAATTTCTGCATGTAACATAGATGGTTATTCCACACAAAATAGTTTATAACTAGCATCCACCATATATCTACTGTAGGTTGGCATAATTTTTTTAATGTATTTATTTTTTCCAACATTAGGGGGCTTAGAAATTTTATAGTAATTTGTCACATTTTCTAGAAAATTTGCAACATAGATTTTTTTATGGACCAGTCCTGTTCTGACGTCGCTTTGAGGGGCCTGTATGTTAGACACCTGCATAAATGACTCCATCTAAGAAACTGCACCCCTTAAACTATTCAAAACAGCATTTAGGAAGTTTGTTAACTCTTTGGAGGTTTCACAGAAATTAAAGCAAAGTGGAGGTGAAATTTCAAAATTTAACTTTTTTACAGATTTTAAATTTTTATACATTATTCACTGGAACATGATAGATGATAACAGAGAAATGCAATTCAACATTGATTCCTCTAATTCTGCCATTTTTAGAGAGATCCCTTATGTGGTCCTATTACGCTATTTGGCTCAACCATAAGCCTTAGAGTAGGAGAAGCACCTGCTAAAAATTGGGGTCTCATTTTCATTACAATTTTCTTTAGGCACCATTACAGGTTTACAGACACCCTAAGGTGCCAAAATTTAATAAACACCCCTTAAAAGACCCCATAATGGAAACTACACCCCTTAACCACTTAATGCCGAGGTCTATTTTTTTACATTCGTTACTCCCTCCCTGCCTTCCCAGAGCCATACATTTTTTATTTTTTTATCCACATATACATATGAGGGCTTTTATTTGTGGGACAAGATGTACTTTCTAGTCTGAAAGCCATAACTTTTTTATTTTTCTGTGTACTGAGCTGTGGTTGGGCTTGTTTTTATGGGGATAAGGCTTCTTCATCACTTTTAACAGTGCTCACCTTGCAGTATACATGATAAGTTAGTTTAAAGGGGTTGTCTCGCTACAATGATTGGGTTTTAATTAAATGATCTTTAAAAAACAAGCAGCTTTGCAATATATGTTTATTACAAATGTCCTACTGATTCTGAGTTATCCCTGGTAGTAGGAGTGCATCAGCTTCTCATATCATTAGCAGCCGACCTGTTGATCTTTATCTCACTGGCTGTCAGGTCTGGTGACTCATCACCTTCTGAATACAGGTCAGAGCACAGAGCCCCTCCTGCACAGAATGCTTCTGTAGTGGAGGGAGGAGGAGGGCTCTGGCTTCTGTGTCTGTGTGGATTAACCCTGTGTGTGCCTGCTTCCTCCTGCTCTTTACACAGATTGAGGAAAGCAGAGGCCGATCTGTAGTCAGAAAATATGACAGCAATGAAGTGTGTTACTATAATAATGATGAGTCTGTGGAGCTCTGACTATACTAATAGAATAGATCAGGGGGAATGTGAACGGTTCATATCTCTCCCTGCTCTGCTGTACACATCCTGAGTATAGTAACTCACTTCACAGTTGCCCTGTGTCTGTTCTGACAGGGTTTGTTGTTGCTGGAGATGTGGAGATTTGTATGCTAAGCAGAGGTTATAGGAACACTTACATCCCCTCTGGTCTGCTATTAGCATACACAGCTTCACAGACATCTCCACACTCATAGATCAGCCCTCTCCCTGCTGTCTCCGTGGAGCTGACAATACAGCTGATCTAGCAGAAAGAGCCTGCAGCAGACCTAGGCAGGCACACACAGGGTTAACTCTGGCAGCAAACCCCCTTGCCCTCCTCTTCCCCCCCTGCTGTATAGAAGTTACAGAGGAGAGCTTTCTGTGTACTGAGGGGAGGGGGGAAGAGGGAGGAGAAGAGGCAGACAAGAAGCACGCCCCTGAATTCAAAAATGCATTGCTGCCAGAAGCATTGAAGTAGGCTGAAAGCTTGTAATGAGAAAACTCCTTTAACTTTGTAGGTTGATACGTTTAAGGCGATACCCAATTTATGAAGTTTTATTTTTTTTGAAGCAATTAAAAAATGTGTTTTTTTTTGTGTAAAACAATATTTATGCATCGCTGTTTTCTGATAGCACAAACTTTTTTTTTTTTTTTTTTTGTGTATAAGGTGGTGTGTTAGGGATTTTTTTTATGGGATGAAATAATTGAAAAACACGTTTGCTTAATTTTTTGTTTTAGGGTTTTGTACTTTTTTTTGGACTATTTAACTTTTTTTGACTTTAGATCACTTTTTCTATGGAGAGCAGTACACTGTAGTACTGCTCTCCATAGCAACTTTCAATCACTATGCCTGTCCATGCACACAGGGCATAGTGACATCACAGGCAGCCCATAAGCCTGAAAAAGGCTAGGAAAGTCATCAGCAGCTGTGATTAATCACAGCAGTGATGGCTGAGACAGAGGGAGTTCCCTCCTCTGTCTTTCCCTTAGCTGCCCCAATTAAGATTTTTTGATTCATACTCCATGCCGCACGGACATGTTTAATGATTTTTCGCTGTTTTCCAGCCTGTCTCAAATCGGAATACATGTTAGGCGCAGTCCCGCACTGCGCCTAAGTCCCGCACTGCGCCCCACAAACTGGCGAGGCGTGGTGAACTTTTCACTGCATGTATGAGCGCACCTCCTCGGACGGCAAATATTAGGCGCACTCCCGCACTGCGCCTAGGTCTCCGCACTGCGCCTCACACACTGGCGAGGCGCGGCGGACTTTACACCGCATGTATGAGCGCGCCCCGGAGCCGACATAAATCAGGCACAAATTTCGCCGGAAAACTGGCGAAAACGAGCGCTCTGATGTGGCGAGCTTCATACATGTCGCCCTTAGTGTTTTTATTTTTTTAGATTTAAAAAGAAACGATTTTCACTCTTTTTTTACATCAGTCAAGTTACAAGTGTAATTGTATTAAATCCAATCATCAAAGGGCTAACCTACAAATACGTTAAAACTAAATATTTAACAAATTTCTATTAAAATTTTCCTATGTGGCTAGGACAAAAAATATATAATTTTGTATAGATTTATAATAATGACCATATTTTTTTTTCACATTTAATTCTGCCAAAAGGATTAGACATAACACTAACTCCTGTATAATGTATATTTAGTGTCAGTTTGATTAATAAATGGGAAAGAAGGCATGGTTAGCTTACTCAGAATTATGAATATTAAACTAGAGAAAGAAAAATCCTCCCAGGATTTTATGGTTAAAAAAAAAAAAAAAACGTCATGATCTGCATAAGCAACCCTAGAGATATAGAGCTGATCCTCTATTTTAAAAGAAAGAACCAATCCTTGAGACTAGTTTTGAAAGTTTTCCATGCTCCACTAGGGAATTAAATCATCAGCAATTTGTGTAAAACTTGCAGGAATTTAATTAGAACAGAGCATATGTTTCCCTTAATAAGTCTCACCATAAATATACTGAAGAAATCTCCTCTGAAGAAGACAGCTCTGACTTGGATAAAGATTCTTCTTCTATCATGATCAATAGAGTTCTTATAATGGTAAAAGAGATAGGGTTGGAAGACTTAACCTTGGAGATACTGTATAAGCAAAAAACTAGAGAAAATATTTTAAAACCAACCCTTTGCACTTGATTACGCTTATGGAGCTGGAGTCGGCAAATTCCCTCTCTGACAGCAGGTGGTATCGGAGCACAAGGGGAAATGCAGGAAGAGAAGCAGCTTAGGAAACTCTCTGGATGGAGTCAGTCTGAGTAGAGCGTTAATGAGCAGATGGTTGACAGTTGGAGAGACAAGTGCCCTTTTTGGCAAGAAACGTAAAACTCATTCAGATTGGGTATCAGGAAGAGACATCAGGAGATATGAGATTAAGGGAAGAAGTTGAAACATGGGAACACTTTGGGGGAAATGTATGAAAACAGTCTAGGTCTAGGACTTTCTTTGTTATCCACAGCAACCAATCAGAGCTCCCCTTTAATTTTTTCAGAGCACTTTATGAAATGAAGGGTGAGCTCTGATTGGTTGCTATGGGCAACAATGAAAGTCTTACACTTAGTCAGTTGTCATACATGTCCCCCTTTGTGTTGATGGAGATGCTGCATAATCGTGTCAGACATACCTCCGCATCCCAAGAAACTCAGAGACTGAAAGACCGTGCTACAAAAGACAACTTAACTCAACGGAGTCTTCTTAGGATGTACAGTAAATATGCTAAAATACATCAAAGAGCAATGCAAAATGATATTTGCAAAAAAAAAATTATTTTTTTAGCCATGTGCATACCATTATTTACAGTATATTAATAAAACTATAACCAAAGGTTCATGTGCTAAAAAATAAGGTAAAAGTGCAAACAGTCCCCTAAATATATTAATATAGTGAGTAAAAAAGTACAAAGGCAAACAATTCCTAGCAAATTATAGGATCGTATCACAAACATACATAATGTTATGCATGATGGCAAAATATATAGCTACAAAATACATTTACAGACACGTGATGTGCCTAAGTAAACCTAACATACTTCATACATGATATCTTTATACTAAAAAAGAGCCTGTGCCCAAACAAATGTGTATGTTATGCATATATAACCCATTTCAAAAAGGCTGCATCCAGAAAATACCAGCACTTCTAATATAAAAAATATCAGAAACTACACTTAGCCATGGTAAGAAGGCACAGCATGTCAGGGTGGCAGCATCCTCGGGCATTATAATCCCATGGGGATGCATTATTTCTAATGGTTCTTTTAGATTTTGCTTACTTTTTGATATTAGTGCTAATATTTTCTGGCTGAGGGATTTAGAGACAGTCTATGAGTTTTATTGTGAGCCACAACCCTTTCTACATGCTAAACCCTCTTTGATATCAGCTTTTTCATTATAGAAAAGCTGAATTATTATCATTAGGCTCGGACTACAGGGGAATAGAGGAAACCCCGGTGGGCCCATGAGCATGGCAGACTTAGAGCTTCTTTTCAACTGCATATGCATCATTGCTATAGGCAGAAGGCATAGAGAAAGAGACAAAAAGCAAGAGGCATGTACAGTAGCTGTAGGGTGGACCCCCAGAACCAACTCCACTGGTGGGCCCCTAGAATCAACACAATTAGTGGGCCCCCCAGAATCAACTCTACTGGTGGGCTTTACGAATATTGATAAGCGGTCAGTAAAAAAATCTAGATCGAGTCGATTGCCGATTTTAAAGAAAATCATGTCAATTTTTTATCTCGATCAATCGCCGATTCCCATTAAAGTCAATGGGAGAAGATGAACAGGTTAATTTTTAGACCGAAACAGGTGAGGTGAAGCTGGAATTACCATCCACAACAGTAAACTGGATACGTGGTACAACTTAGTGAAGACAATTTGGCTCTAAGGCCATGTTCACACGGCTTATTTTGAGACGGATTTGGTCCCGTATTCCGCACCGTAGTGCGTGAAATACTGTGCAAATCCATCCCAGTCATTACGGTAATCCACAGTTCTCATAGAGAACTATGGATTTCCTCTCTTCTCACCGCTCGCGAAATACAACGAGCGGGGAGAAAGTGACATGCACATAATCCAGACGGGATACGCGCCGTGGATAATGGTTATCTATGGGGCCGGCGAGCAGCCGGCCCCCCCACCCCCGCTACACGGCAGCTGGCGTAATTGCAGGCGAAATCCGTCCTCGCAATTACGCCGGCAATAAGCCGTGTGAACCTAGCCTAAGAGTCACAGAAAAAAATTCACAGGCTAAAATAATTCATTCCTTTTAATGACTAACTGAAAAGATGAGGACAGCGTAGCTATAGGAGGTGCAGTGCTAGCAGCTGCTATGGGGCCTCTTGACTCATAGGAAGACACCAGAATTGGAAATGGCACATGGTAACTGAAAGGAGCCCCCTATCACTTTTTTCACCAGGGCCCAAGAACATGTCATATATGTGGTGGCAGCAAGAACATCCCAATGGGGAACATAGAGGTTCAGCTGGCAGGGCCGTAGTTAAAAGGGGTGCAGTGGTAGCCAGGGCTGCCATGAATAATCTATTAACCGTTTCAGGGCCCCATTCAGCTAAATCACATGGGGCCCCCACCCCTTACTAGTTCCCATTTTTAACATATCACTGGGCCCCTTTTTGATTAGGGCTCCTGACAGGAGTATTGCCCTATTGGCAGACCTTTTATAGTAGCCTGACCCCAAAACCAGCAACAATGACCTATCAGACACTCAATAAAATTAGCAAGAAGAAATGAGTATTTGAAACAAGTTTTTTGTGAATAGGACATTGACTATCGCTGTCTTTTACAGCAGCATGACTCAAAAAGCAGCACAAATGACCTTTTGGACACTCAGAATAAAATTATCAAGAAGAAATGAGTATTTCGAATAAGGTTTCTTTCAATACGACTTTTACTATTGGTTTCTTTTACCGTGGCCTGATCCCAAAACCACCAAAAATGCCGTTATGGACACTCAGAATAAAAATCGCAAGAAGAAATTACTATTTGAAACAAGATTTTTTTGAATAGAACATTGACAATCACTGTATTTTACAGCAGCATGACCCCAAAACCAGCAAAAATGACCTTTTGGACACTCACAATAAAATTGGTGTCACGGTCAGCAGTAGTGGATTCTCTGGACCACCGCAAGTATAAGCCATGCCAGGGAGCGGAATCTAAGTAGGTCCCGGTATTTACCAGAGCCCGCTGCAAAGCGGCATGGACTTGCTGTGGCGGGAGTCTATCAGGTCACTATCAGGTGGCTGCCCCTGACGTGACTTGCTTGCAACAGCAGCTGAGGTATAGCGTGGTACAGAATCGTAAGACAGGCTCATAGTTGGGGACAGGCGTTAAGGTCATGACAGGCGGCAATGGTTCGTGGTCGAGGGACGGAGGCAGAGGATACGGTACACAAAGAATCAGAACAAGACACTAGAATGCTTTCTCAGTAGGCGGTGAGGCACTAAAGATCCGGCAATAGGATCAGGAAAAGGCAGACTTAAATAGGGGCAGCGGCGGCAATACCCAATTACCGGTGCGCTGGCCATTTAAATTTAACCGTGCCAGCGTGCGCGCGCTCTAAGAAGCGGGGAGGCACGTGTCGGGAGACAGGAGCTTCAGCAGGAGTGTGGCTAGGTGAGTAGACAGGCACCTGGCTGGTGGAACGAGCGTGCCCGCAGCCCAGCATGTGGGTCGCGGCGCCGCTCGCAGGGGGAACACGGGTGCACCAGCGACCAGGGGTGAGGGTCGCTGGGGCACCCGTGACAATTAGCAAGAAGAAATGAATATTTGAAACAAGATTTTTTTCAATAGGACATTGACTATCCCTGTCTTTTACAGCAGCATGACCCCAAAACCAGCAAAAACAGTGTTCTTAAATGCCTATACTTTGTAAGTGGCAAATAGGAGTAGAAATATAATTTTTTTATGGAATATCTGTGAAATGGGGTCTTATGGAAGAACCCTGAAAGCAAGACAGGAAATCACAAGTGTATTTAAATCCCTATAACTTGCAACTGGCAAATAGGCTTAGAAATATAAATTTTTCTATGGAATATCTGTGAAATGGGGTCTTATGGAATTCTAACACCAAATCAACAGCCAACTAGAACTACACATAGAATTTTTGCTATGGAATATCTAATAAATGTTGTCTGATGCGACAACTGACTAGGATTAGAAATATAATTTTTTCTTTGGATTATCTATGGAATGGGGTGTTATGGAAAAACTCTGACACTAAATCAGCAGTGTTCTTGCTTCAGTCCTTGTAATTTGTGCACAAGCTGCACCCCTACCCCAAACTGCAGCAAGGAACTTTTGGGCAATGCAAAGATACAGCATGCAGCTATTTCAAAATTTCTGACTAATACTGTCTAGGATTCCCTAATCTTGCTGTATCCCAACTCTAACTAATCTATCTAGCAGCTTTTCCTTTCTGAAATCGCTGGGAAATGGTGTCTCTGCCTGCTTTGAAAAAAGCAGTGCAGAGAGAACAATCTGTTCAGTTCACAGTCTGTAATCGTAATGGCGTTCAGCAGGAAGTACAGTGACCTAGATAAGACAGGGTCATGTGATTTTAGCAGCCAATAAGATTCCTACACCCCCCACTGGTGACGTTCTTGACCCCCTCTGTGCTCTGCACTGTTTGGCTAGCCGCCAAAGTACTGGAAGCAGCGAAAATGTCTAGATCTCGATTTATGATCCGATTTTAAGAAAAAAAATCGAATCGCAATCGAGAAAATATCTACTTAGGAACAATAATTAGTCCAACACTAATTATTATTATTTATTTTAAGCCCCCATTAATTATAGGGTGCTGTGCATTCAAGGGGGGGGGGGGCTGCATTCATAGCATAAGATGAAACAAAGTACTATGGCAACACTAATTGACTAACAGCTGGTACAATGGGAGAAAGGACCGTGACTGCGAAGACTTAGGCCTCGTTCACACGGCTTATTTCAGAACGTATTTACATCGGATTTCCGATGTAAATACGTTCTCGAAATCATGTGTGGCACGTATTTGTAACTGATTTCCCGACGGATTCACCATCTACAATCATTGTAGGTGGTGAATCCGTCCGGAAATAATTGACATGTCAATTGTTTTTCCGTCCGGATTGCCGTCGTCAATCCGCGGCGGCAATCCGGAACGGAACTAAGTGTCGTGTGAACGACGAGCCGTATTTTCTATTGAAATCAATAGAAAATAGGCTGTGACTTATTTCGGACGGATTTGCCGACGGATTGACAATCGTCAATCCGTCGGCAAATCCGTCCGAAATAAGCCGTGTGAACGAGGCCTTACAGTACAATCTGCAAGGAAGGAGGATTGAGACAGAAGGTGAGAGGTACACATGTTTGTGGGGTGGTGTGAAGGCAGCGGGGCTATGGTAAATTGTAGGGTATCCTGAAGAGATGGGTTTTCAGGTTGCTTTTGAAACTAGTAAAGGTGTAAGAGTTTTATGTGTTGTGGTAGTGAGTTAAAGAGTATGGGGGAAGCACAAGAGAAGAGCAGAGAAGAAGGTCTTGTGAGGAGCAGAGATTGCCTGAGAACAGGTATCTGGAGATTATTTTAGAGATTTATGTAGGGGATAGGTTATGTTAGTAACTTGAACTGAATTTGTTGGGCAGTGGGTAGTCATTGAAGGGATTGGCAGAGGGGAGAGGCAGAGGAGTTTTGCCCAGCAGTAGATAAATTATGAACAATTGCTCACACAACTATTCATGAGGGGGGTAATTACTTAGTAAAAAAACTGCATTTTAGATAAGAACCAGTTCAACCTAGTATACAGAAAAGTCAGCATGGTGCACCACACGTAACCATAAAACTTGCACCCTATGTAAGTCTTATTTATGTGCAATTGTGTGTGGGTGGTTGTTAGTCAGTGTTTTTGCATCTGAGCAATCTTTCCTGTATGGTATTGTGGATTTTCTGCATATTGGTATGAACTGGTACTTATCCAAAATGCAGTTTTTTACTAGGCAGTTGCTCCCCTAGTGGATGGATGAATAATTGTTCATCAGTGAGATGCAACTGTGAATTTTCTCCCATACAGCAGTAATGCTATATTTGCTTCCTACTAGGAAGGTTTTTTGTTCGGTCATGGAGCTCTGAATATGACCAGGTGTCTGTGTTTTTAAGGATGGTGTTTAAGGTATATTAAAGATTTTATCAACTGTAGATGAAAAGGTGTGATTTAATCGAAATGTGAATGCTACCTTGATTTTATGAGCAAAAAGGAGTTTGGGTGACATTATGCCACCACATAAGACATACGGCATCTGCGCCGTAAATAATGTGCATGTCACTTTCTCCCCACGCCGCGGATTCGTCGAGCGAGGAGGAGCGACGGAATCCACTGTTCTCTATGAGAGCAGTGGATTACCGTAATTACTCCGATGGATTGGCGCCGTACTACAGCGCAAATCCGGCGCGCAGTACGGTGCCAATCCGCGGCAAAATAAGCCGTGTGAACGAGGCCTAAGGTATTATGTTTCACAAGGTTCTGACTTGTATTCCTAAATATCAGGAGCATGGATTTGAACAAAAAATACTTCAAATAGAATAACGATTAATTAATAATTTAAAATAAGTTACAACTGTGGGATAAAATAAGAATCACAGTTTCTGCAGTTTTTCATAATCTGGTTTAATGACAGTGTTTCATATTCAGAGACTTACACTCTGCAATGGTTTCTTGTTATACACTGATTCTCTTTATCAGGGATTGTAACATTTTGGGTTATGCCCTGAATATTTATACTGTTGATCTGCATGTAACAAAAAACTATCGTGATTTTTCTACGCATCAGGAATTTAAAAGAGCTGTCTGGGCTTATCAATGTTAAAACAATCCTTCTTTTAAATTTATGAGCCTGCTACATTGATTAATATCTCAGTATGTTCTAGTTATTATTTTTTCTGTAGATAAAAAGCCACCTCCGGTATCTGAACTTGCAGACAGCGAGGATATGCTTCTTTCCGTGATTTATAGCACCGCTTCACTCAAGCAGGTAGACAGGGACTTGTGAAGGGATGTACTTTAAAGATTCCCTAGGTAATTTTTCTATGAGGAATTGAAAAGAACTGTCAGTGCTGATCAATGCAAAAACAATCTAAAGCATTTTGAATTTATCAGCCTGCTACAATCATTAATATTTACGGACCCCTCTATTTATTTCTTCTGTGGAGAAAGAGTGATTCAGTGTTTAAAATGTTAGAAAGTGAGGATACACTTCTCCTCATGTGATTCAAGAATGCACTCTATTTAACCCTTCCCGATCATGACATATGGGTATATGTCATGGTCGTTAAGGGGTTCCCACAAATTGATGTATGGGTACGTCATAAGAATCATGCAAGAACACAAGTGGAACTTGTATGATCGCAGCATGGGACCAGTTGTATATTACAGCTGGTCCCATGCTGCATCACCCGCGGCTAGAGTAAGCCCCAGCCGTGGGTGATTACCTCCTTAGCTGCCGTGATCTATCGCAATCTTCAATAAACCCCCGGCAATGTAAGTGTAGGGGGGCGATCAGTTGTCATGGTAGCAGGAGGCTTCATACAAGCTTCCGCAGCTGCCATGTATGTATACCTATTTCAAATAGTAATGGTGGAACCAATAAAAACTTTAAAAACTTTAATTATTTCTTTTAAAACACATCTCACTGACATTAATCCATTCCATACAGAGTGTCAGGCAATGCAACAATATGAAGGATACTCAGTATTTCGTCGCGGCCATCCATGCCGTTCAACGCATCAGTCCATTGATAGCTCCCACCTTGAGGAGCAGGAGACGCCGACAACCAGAGCGGGCAAAGACGCTCAGCAAGTGCGACGTTTCGGGGAGAGCTCCTCCCCTTCCTCAAGCATGCTTGAGGAAAAAATAATAACTAGAACATACTGAGATATTAATCAATGTAACAGGCTCATAAATTTAAAAGGATTGTTTTAACATTGATAAGCATGCTTGAGGAAGGGGAGGAGCTCTCCCCGAAACGTCGCACTTGCTGCGCATCTTTGCCCGCTCTGGTTGTCGGCGTCTCCTGCTCCTCGAGGTGGGAGCTATCAATTGACTGATGCATTGGACGGCATGGATGGCCGCGACTAAATACTGAGTATCCTTCATATTGTTGCATTGCCTGACACTCTGTATGGAATGGATTAATGTCAGTGAGATGTGTTTTAAAAGAAATAATTAAAGTCTTTAGAGTTTTTATTGGTTCCACCATTACTATTTGCAAGCATTGCTAGCAGGCCTGGAGAACCTGCCTCCGTGAACCATACGGGACTCAGTATACAATTTGCCTTCGTTTGGGGGACCGGTTTCTATATATGTGTGTATACCTATTTCACCCTGCATAAGGCCTGGGCCCACTACTCTTTTCTATCTACACTATTGGGCTGGGTCAACTAATAGCATCGCATGGCTTTCAATACCATCTGTATGCTGACGATACCCAACTCTACATCTCCGGCCCAGATATTACCTCTCTACTCTCCCGGATCCCTGACTGTCTTTCGTCCATATCCTCCTACTTCTCCTCACGTCTCCTGAAGCTAAATGTGGAGAAAACTGAATTCATCATCTTTCCACCGTCCCACTCCATCCCTCCACCTGATCTCTCTATCACAGTCAATGGCTACACTCTCTCACCAGCTCTACAAGTCCGCTGCCTTGGGATAACCCTTGACTCCAATCTGTCCTTCAAACCACACATCCAAACCCTCACCTCCACCTGCCGCCTCCACCTGAAAAATATCTCCCGTATCCGTTCATTCCTTAACTTCGAAAGCACAAAAATGCTCGTCCATGCCCTCGTCATCTCACGCCTAGACTATTGCAACATCCTTCTCTGTGGCCTCCCAGCTAGCACCCTCGCTCCCCTCCAATCCATCCTTAACTCTGCTGCCCGTCTTATCCACCTCTCTCCTCGATACTCCTCTGCCTCTCCCCTCTGCCAATCCCTTCACTGGCTTCCCATTGCCCAGCGAATCCAGTTCAAGTTAGCAACCTTGACCTACAAGGCTCTCCATAACCATTCCCCTCCATACATCTCTGCTCTAATCTCCAGATATCTCCCGTCACGCAACCTCCGCTCCTCACAGGACCTTCTTCTCTGCTCTCCCCTTATCAGCTCCTCACACAACCGTCTCCAAGACTTCTCCCGTGCTTCACCCACACTCTGGAACTCACTGCCCCAACACATCAGACTCTCCCCCACTCTCACCAGCCTCAAAAGCAACCTGAAAACCCATCTCTTCAGGATTGCCTACAACCAACAATAACCCTGCTGTCACTACACTATCCACAACCATGTCTGCCCCACCTTCTGTCTCTTCCCACCTTCCTTTTAGAGTGTAAGCCCTTGCGGGCAGGGATCTCACTCCTTCTGTACCAGTTGTTAGTTAGTAATTTGTCACCTTTGTACTTGTTTGACCTATGTTATGTATGAAACCTGAATGTACAGCGCCCTGGAACCAAGGGCGCTCAAAAATAAATAATAATAATAATAATAAAAGGTAATGAATGAGAAATCCTATGTACAGCAGCACAACAGTACTGCTGTACATAGGACAAGGAATTGTGCCCACTAGTGGTCAAGTACCCTAAAGGAACTAAGTATTAAAGTTTAAATCACTCCCATTTTGCCGTTTTACAAATAAAAAAATAAAATAATCACACATAATTGGTACAGCCATGTCCATAAATGTTCAATCTATTAAATTATATTAAATTCATTTATCCCCTACACTGAACACCATAGAGGAAAACAAATTCCAAACACCAAATTATTTTATTTTTTTTGCCATTTAATATCCTCAACAAAATTGGAATAAAAAGTGATATAAAAGTCGCATCTGTACTAATAAAAGCTACACTTCAGTCTGCACTACACTTTTTGCTTAACATTTTTTCCTATTTTCCCCCTCTAAAACCTAGGTGCATCTTATAGTCCGAAAAATAGGGTAAATACATTCTGATGTATCTGTATTTATGCAAATTATAAACAAACAGCCTCAATTGCCAATGCGTTATCACACCCATAGCAAAACTCCCTGTGTGAGAATTGTTTCCTCCTCATCACCTCCAAGCTTGTACTTAGTCTGACAATTTTAAGCTGCCAAGAGCTCCAGCCACATCTGCTGAAAGATACCAGGTTTTATAACAAAAAGGCTGCATTAACTGTGTGATTTAATCATCAGTGAAAGAGCTACCAATAAATTGCTTTCAAATAGTAACAAAGTTTTTTGTCTGGTTCTTTTGATTGCTCTGTCTCAACTCACATGCAAATAGTAAATTATTAATTGTAAAGCCTCCATAAAAAAAAAAGAGTAAAATAATTAAAAGTCATGACATGTTTTAAGGATTTTTTCACCACAATGATTAGCTTTTAACGTGTAGGGAAAGGTAAATGAAGACTATTATCAAATGTATTACTTTTTTGACTTGTTTTATTCAGGAGATAAAGAAGATTTTATCTCCTCTTAGAGCACCCAAGTTTCTCTGTTTGCTGACCACCTCTCCCTTCTTTCTCTCTTATCTCTCATTGTTCTAAGCTGCTGTCAGTCATTCAGTCCAGTCTTGGTGAATTGCTCCCTGCTGAGCCGTAACTCTAACAAAGAAGCTTTGTTTAGCTAAGGTAATGACAAGTTTTAAACCTTGGATCTCTGTAGCGTTGTACGCTGTGATAAGGATCTTTCAAGGGGACCCTCAGGTATATTGGATGGTTGCCAGATTAGATGGTTGATCCGGATCGTGACACAATGAGCACAGAAGACAACGGTTCTCTGAGATCAATGCATAATTTATTAGTCAAAGCATCCTGTATTTATACACCGTTTACAGAGGGCGTTCTTTTGATTTACATAAGTATGACATCAGATTTAAGAACACATCACTTGATTTAGGTACAAAGTTATTCCGGAAGCGTTTGGCCTTATTTGGAATTAATAGAGATCAACATTTTCTTATCCTTTATTGAAACTGACTAACATTTATTAGTTTTTTTGAAGGTAGCTTTTTTTAGCCCTTTTTTGGGCCTGTTTGTGGGCACCAAAGTTCACAAGTAATCTATTTTAAAAATTGAAGATCACTAAGGTACAGGTCGAGATGACTTTTTTTTGGGAAGGGGGAAGGCACATTTGAAAATTTAACCCCTTACCTCTGGACACATTGAAAAAAATTTTTAATTTCACCCTTTAAACCCAAATCCCCCCTTTTTTTGATAAAAGGTCCCCTTGTTTTAATCTTAAAAAATTTCCCCCCTTTGGAGGGAAATTTCCTGATCTTTCCCCTTTCCGTTTCCCTTTCAATAAAGTCGGAGACATCGCCCCAAAAAGGGGGGCCCCCCGAAAAACCCCTAAGTTTGCCCTTTCCCAAAACCTAAGGGTTCAAATTGAAAACTCCAGGACAAAATTTAAATATCTGGAATTTGCAAATCCCGGGTACAGAAAGTATTTAACCATTTGTCATGGGGGGGGGGGGGGGGAGTCATTTTTCAGCCCGGGCGCTCCCTTCCAACATCACAAACCACAAAAGGGAAAAATGTCCAAAAATTTTTATACTTTTTGGGGTTTTTTTCCATGGCATTCTTTCACGGGGTGGTATGTTTCACATACATGGGTTAATTGTTCCCCCGGGGCATCCAAACCCATTCTTCAAGGAATCCTCGAGTGAGGGGATCCCAGCAAACATCCAAAAGGGAATCAATATTGCTGCGACCACTGCGACTGAAATCAGCAAACTGGACCCCTGGGTTTGGCTCCTTTTTCCCAAAAAACCCAAATGATTCCAGCCAGTCATTAAGGGGGTTCTGGGGTACCCAAAAATTTTACCCCTTTGCAATTTCCCACCAATGGGGGTTGTAGTCCTTCCAAACCCTTGGTAACACTACCAAAACCAGGGGGGCTGTATTTTTGGAATAAAAGAAACAACAATAAGATCTGAAAAATTTTTGAAAAAACCCCCCCCCCCCCCCTTTTTCCCCCCCCCAAAAGAAATGTTTTTTTTGCCCCCCTATTTTTGCCATTTTTCATCAAAAAAAAAAAAGGGTTGGGGCCCCTTATCTGGGTCGGGCTAAACCTCTTTTTGGGCATCTCTAGAAAAATTTAAAATGAATCTCTGTTGTTTAAAATAGATATAATTTACCCAAAATCTAAAATTCTTATTTCCCCTGTAACCCACCAAAAAAAAACGGGATTCAAAACCAGCGGGCTATCTAATTCTGGCCTTGAACTTATCAGGCCCCCTCCCTCTGGGGACTCCTATGTTTTCCCTTATAAAGATTTTTTGTAGTCAAAGGAACCCCTGGGGGTACAATCTCCCCCTTTTCTCTTCTATTTGAACCCTTCAACACTTAAAGTTTTTTCGTTCTAGATTTTATTTTGTCTGAAAGAATTATTTGGGAATGGCATAAGTTTTTTGGCACCAGAGTACAACTACCCCCCCCTTTTCTGTTACTAACCCTTGGGGGTTTTAAACTTAAATATCCCACCCACCACCATAAGTCATTTTTCTTCCACACTCTGGTTGACAAACCTTTTAAACCCTTCATACCATTTTTACCCTTGTCTGCAGAGGTGTGATTTTTAAACAAAATTCGAGGAAAAAATTTTCCAACTCCCTTTCCTTTTCCCCTGTTTTTTGGGAAACAGGTGTGGGTTTCCGGGAAAATGCCACAACTCTGGGGGGTATCGATCCACTTTTACTGAGGAAACTTTTGGGGTGCAAAAGGATTTTAATATGGGGTCACCCTATAGATAAAATATGAGGCTTTGTATAGGGGACAGGATACGGGAAACCCCTTTTAGGTTTCCCATCCTAAATTTTTAAAAGGGTAATGTCCCAAGCTTGGCCTACGGGTTGCACAGTAAAACCAAATTTTTTTCTATTGGATTTAGAAGGGGCATTGAAAACCACATCCAATTTCCCCCAAACTGGGTTTTTCTCTCGGGGTTTTTACCCTGTTTCTAGGCATTTTATCTTCAAAAGTCATTTTCCTCTTATGAAAGGTGGGATTTTTAAAAAGGGTGAGTGGGGTTTAAAGGTCTGGCCCTCCATGTCACGGGCAAACTGGTTCTTGTAAGGGTTTTTAACCCAAAAAAAATTTCCCCTTGTTTTAAAAACCCCCCTTTCCCACCCCCTTGGGGGTTTTGGGGAAAAAAAATACAATCCTAAAAATATAAGGGTTTTTTAAATTTTCTCCTGGGAGGGGCCCCATTTTATGTTTTAAAATTCCCATGGGGATTTTAAGGCCCCGGCCCTTAAAAAACCTCCCAAGTGCTTTTCTGGATCCACAACCCCCTTTGGGGGGTGATCCTTAAAAAGTCATCTTTTCTGAGAGGGGGCACCGGGTCTGACAAACCCGGTCATAGCTTCCTGTGGTGTGTACCCCCCCATGGATCCCTGAATTCCAAACCCTTTGGAAAACTACCAATAAATTTACAGTTTTTCATTCCCTGGTCTTTTAAAACACAAATTGTATTTTTTACACCCCCGGGGACCCCTGTAACCCTTTTTTTTCATTTCATTCCCACGAAATTTGCCCCATTCAAAATGGACCTCCCTTTAACAAAAATAAAATTTAGGAAAGGTTTTCTGATGACCGGGAAAGGTGTTAAACCACATAGTTTAGCCAAAAAATCCTCTTTTTGGGATACCAGCCCCAGCCCCCTTCTTTTTAAAGGGCTGAAAAGGGAATATCCCCCCAACCCAATCATATCAGAATCATTTTTTCCCGTTTTCCAGAAGTTTACCAGTAAACTTGCATGAATCCAGTTCGGCTTTCCTTCAAGTTTTCCCTGTGGGTATTCTTTTGGAGGGGGAACCCGGAAAAGGAAACCGTAAAAAATCTTTGGTTCTAGGGGTTTTTTCTGGATGTTCCCCTTGCACTAACACCCAAATCACCTGGTCGAAGAGAATGAAGCTCTTTTTGGCTGCGGATCCGGAATAAAAATCATAGCCCCGTTTTATGTAAAATTGGGAGGCCCTCTTATGCAAGTTTTTTGGACATAACAATTTGAGACGGGTCACATTAAAGCGTAGTGTTTGGGGAAATTTAAAGTCCCAACCTTTGGGGGCTGACCCCAAAAAATTTTTTTCCCCAAAAGGAGAAAAAGTTTTTTTTGTTTCACATTTGGGTTTTACCTGACAAAAAAGTGCAAATGGCAAGCACTCTGCCACAGGTTTTCCAAATTTTCTTCACTACCTTTTAAATTTTTTAAAGTTTCAGGGTCCCATTTGATCGTTCTCCCTCTCCCACGGGGTTGGGGGTTAAATGGGGAGTTTTGGAAGGTTTTGGCCTTAAACCCCAAACATATGCATGGCTTTTGGGAAAATTAAACCTCCCCATAAAAAGGGGGGTTTCCCCAAAACTGTCACTTTCCAAAGTCTTCTTTATAATCCAAACCCTACAAAATTTATTTCTTCATTATTTCTTTGGGGCGGGTTAATTTTGCAGTGGTTTTTGGGGCATGGGGGAAGGCTTTTTTCCCACCCATAAAGAATTTCTACAAAAACCCCCCAAGGAAAAATTAATTTCCTACTTGAAAAACCCCTTTTGGGAAAGGTTTGTTTTTTAAAAACCCAAATTTGCAAACTTTTTGGAAGGGAAAAGGAGAGCTTTGGGTGAAATTTTTTTGGGGGAAACCTTTTTTTTTCCCTCTACCGGGGTTTTGTCAGTTTTGCATTTTGAGACATCTTTTGTGCAAATCGGTAGCAACGGTTGTGGACCCGGGACAAACCTTTGGGTTTCCCGACAAAGAGCACACAGGGGCATTTTTGGACAGGTGTGTTGGACCCATGTGAAACCGGGGCCCTTTTGCGGGGTAAAAAGATTTGGGCAAGCATCCCCCAAAAACCCCCCCGTCCCCCCCCCCCCAAACCAACCTTCACTTTTCCCTTTGAGCTCCACCCTTTTTTGACCAGCCCCCTTTCAGTTCTTCCCCAGTGATTTGGGCCGGGTCAGAGTTTTTCAGGATACCTGGGCCCTAGGGCTTTGCACCCCCAGTGGCCCAATGATCAGGGGGGGTGTCGCTGGGGCCCTCTTTTTTTTTGGTCCCAGATCTTGGGGCAGTTTTGGCCTCTTTCCACCCTTGGCTTCCTAGGCTGCCAGTTTGGGGCCTTATTCTTTTTCTCCCCCCTCATTGCCACGGCCTCTTTTTGTGCCGATTTTTTTGGGTTGTGCTTTTACCTTGACATGGCAACCTCTTTAAGGAACATTAAAGGCCTCCATTATTTGGCTGATGGGGTTACCCATTTTTTAATGGGATTGCCGGGCTGAGTAAAAAAAACCCCTTGTTTTCCCATATGGGACCCGTAATCAGGGGCCAATTCCCAAAAGCAACCTGGAATCTGTGAAATATGTTGGCGGGCGTTGTCTTTTGACTCTCTAAGGGGCTTCAACAAAGTGCATTTATCTCCGCTTTTTTGGGCCCGCCCACGGGGGGCGGCAAGGGGCTCACCCTTTTACTCCCTTTCTTTGTTGTGGGGACCACTGCAAACCCAGTGTAGAACCGTCCATTTTTCACCAATGTTTTTCTAGAGCCATCTACAAAAAATTTCAACACCCTGGATTAGGAGAAGTAAAATCAAAAAAAATTTTGAAAAATCCTGATGTTTCCTTTGAAATAAGGGCTAGGGAAATTCATGTTCATTTTGAATTTTCCGGGCCCCTTTCTTTCCATCCTGATAAAGCCCTGAAGAAAAAAAGTGGTGTCTCCGGGCCCCCCCCCCCCCCCCTTTTGAAATCCCACAACGTTCAAGGGGAAATTTAAAGATTTAGCTGGATTAAAGGGTTTCTTTTGAAATCTTTTTGGGGGTCACAATTGGGGGCAAAAGCAGGGCACATTGAAGTTGGTTTGCCCTACCACGAGTTTGGGGCCTTGACTTGGACCTTGGAAAAAGGGGATTTTAAGGGGCGGGCCCAAACCGGGGTTTTAAATAGTGGGGGGATAATCCACACAAATTTTTTGATGCCTTGTCCAACACAGTGCAACGGGTGGTTTTATTTGGTGGGGGGGGACCCAAAATAAAGGGGATCCTCTAGGCACAGGAAACCAGTCTTGCCAAAGGTAATAGGCCACTGGCCTTTTTGGGGCCTGACCATTCTTTTTGGGGCTAAAACCCCCCTTGTTGCTAGGGGCCCCCTCATTTCCATAAGTACATTAAAAATGGTTTAACTGTAATCGGGGGTTCCAAAGGGCTGGGGCTAAAATTTAATTGCAACTTTCAGTGAGAAAAAGCCCATTTATTCCTCTGGGGGTCAGCTGAAAGGGTCAGGGGTAAAAACATTCATAAAGGGGCTGCATCAATAATAAACTGAACTCACCCAGGGGGCCTCCCAGATAAATAATTTAGCCCAAGGAAGGTCCCGCCAGTTTTTTGGGACACCTTTTTTGGTGGGCTCAATTTCCCTAAAATTGCCTTTTTTCCTGTCCTGGGTTCAAATGGGGGCCCCCTTTGTTTATATGCAATTCCTAAAAACACAGCTTTTTCCTACAAAATTTTTAACTTGCCGTGAAGTTTTGGGGCCCCCCTTTCCCTGCCAAGGGGGTTGGAGAGTGTAATTGGTGGCCCTTAACCCCATACCCCCCTTCGGGGGGGGCGCAAAGGAGAAGGCACTATGTAAGTTAACAATCCCGGGACCTCACATTTTGGATGCCCAACCCTTTAAAAACAATTTTTAAATTTGAAATCTTTTGTACAGGGGGGGCGAATTTCGGCCCCCCTTGGGGAGGGGGACTTTCCAAATTTTTTTTGTGAGCCCGAAATGTGAAAAGGCAAATAGGTACGGGCCATTCGGGGGGGCTAGTGGGACAGAAAAAATATGCATTAGAAAAGATCAATGACTGTAAACCCATGGTGGGCATAAACGGGAAATTTGTGAAAAAATTTTGGTTTTGGGGATTTGGCCACGACTGGTTAGAAAACCCAGTGACCCCCTTTACGGGGGCACTGAGGTCCAAACCACCCCTTAAATTACAGGGCTCCCCTTTTTTTCCCTTTTCCTTTTTGATTTGGGTTTACAAGGGAGTGTTTGCCACAAATTTTAGTAGGTTCAATTGCCCCAGAAGCGAGCAATGCTGTAATTTTTTTGGGGCCCATTCCCCCTCCCTCTTTAGGGCACCCAAAGGGTACTGGGTTGATTTTAGGGGGCTTTTGGGTCCTGGGCTCCCCAATGTAAAACAATAACCTGGGGGAACTGGCATATGTCCTAAGGGCAGTTTTATTTTTCTTCCCACAGTGATTCAGGAACCCCGGGTCCCAAAAAGGATCATCAGGTGGGGGGGACTGAGTCAATTTCATGCACCCTGGGTAAAATTTTTGCATAAATGCTTTTCAGGGATTCCCCTTTTTTTTAAAACAACATGCCATTGGGGGTTTTAGATTTATGGGGTTTTGGCCCGCAGGGGCCTGTAATAAAACTGACCCCAACCAAATTTAACAGGGTGCTTTTGTCACTAACTAATTTGTCCCTTTTCATGCATGTGTGGTCGCTAGCTTTTGGGGCAATGGCTTAGTTTGTGGGGATTCTTTGGGCCAAACCCTCAAACCCTTGAAATCTGAAGGGGGTTTTCATCTATATGTCAGACAAGTTACATGTTTTCCCGGGCCCAAATTTACAGGGTTTTGGCAGCCCCCCGTCAACCAGAAAGGAACTTCCCTCCCATTTCCGGGGGGGTTTTTAACTGGGAATTATCCCTTGTGGGGGGCCTTTTTTTTGTGATGCCTGAAAAGGAGAAAAAAATGTACGGGGGTTTCCAACTTCCATGGTTCATTTGGGGCCCATGGGAAAATCTCTTTTTTTCCTTTTTTGTCCGTCGGGTTCCCTGTTTTTGTCCCGGGGGCTTATCCCTGGCTCCGGGGGGGTCTTTCCGTCTCCTCAATGCCCCCGGGGGGGGTCCCCAATTTCCCCAACCCTCTCACGGGCTCCCGCCTGGGCGGCTTTTTTTCCCCCAAATATCATCGATACATAGATAGGGGGGGGATTTTGCTGTTGGTCTAGCTCCCCCCCCTTTTGGGTAAAACGCACTAAATTCCCTTTAATGGCCCTGTCCCCAGTCCCGGTTTTTTTTGTTTTGAAACCCTCTTTCGGGCCCGTGGGTTTTAAAACCTTTCCCCTAAAAGCCCCATGGAAAAAGGGTTTTTTCCCCACCCCCCTGTTTTTTTTCATTCCAAAAACCATGTATCCCTTTGCTTTAAAATTTTCCCCCCGAATTGGTCCCTGGTCTTTTTTGGGCCCTGCACTACAACTAAAGAGAAAATTGGGGGATTCCCCCACTTTTTGTCTTTCCCAAACCCCGTTCTAGACCCCTTAAAAAAATCCCGCCCCCAAATTTCACGTTTTCGTGGGGATAATTGGTTTAACATATAAGTTTTAGTTTTGCGGGTTCCACCTTTTTTTTTTGAATCCCAAAAAATGCCTGCACCTGGCTTCACCCCAATTTTTTCCCTTCAAAATGGGATGCTAGATCTGACCAGGAAAAGTTGTAGGTATGGGACAAACCCACACCACCCGTAAAAACCCTTGGCCCAAATCAAAAGGAAAACGGGGGGAAACTTTGAGAAAAACTAAACTGATCGTTGGGGCCCGGGTTTTTACTGATTTAAATGTATTTACCATTTTTTGCCTGCTGTCCCGGGGAAATAGAGGGCCCAGGGTTTTATGTGACCCCATAAGTGGCCCCCCTTCATCAACATTTCCTGTTTCATTTAGCGTTTGGAAAGGTCAGGCCTCCAAACCCACTGTTAATTTAAGAGGTGTCCTCCCCGTTTAAAAACAAAGGGGGATGTAAAAGTAAAACATTTTGGGTCAAATATTCTACCTGTTATATATGACAAAGGGAAATAATCCTTTGGCCCTTTTCCCTGGGGGCCCCGGGCCCTTTTCCCCCCCCTTCTAGGCATATCTCACGAAAGCCCGGATTCTGTTGCCCCCCAAACACATGTCCCTACTTTTTCCCCAAATGAAACCCCCAAACAGGGGGTAAATGATGGGGGTGTTTTTTTCTAATTTTCTATGGGTTTTTCCCACCTCCCGGGCTTTTCTCCTGTCTTTTTTTTCCCCATTTTCCCTTTCCCCAGTTTCCTCCTTACACCAACACCTTCTCGTTCAATTTTTTTTTTTTTTTTTTCGCCCCTACGCTGGCCCACATTCTTTTCTTGATCAAATAACTTATGATCTCCCGGGGCCAGTCACCACTTTTTCACTAGGGCAGAATGCCATAGTGAGGCGTCGAGTTTTGGGGCGTCACACCCTCCCCCCGACTTTTCAGCAAAATTAAACCCGAAACCCTTTCCCCCCAATTCCCCTTCTCTGGTAACTTAAAACACGGGGGATCCCCCGCTTTGTTGCTTTAATTAACCCCCTCCCCCCCATTTTGGGGGTTGTTATGCCCGGGCCCTTTTTAAATTTTTTGGGTAGACCGACAAAAAAAAAAACAGAACAAAACAACAAAAAGGGGAGGGGAGAAAAGTAAAGTATGAGTTTTTAAGGAAATTAAAATTTGGGCAACCGGGGGGGGTCTGGGGTACGGTTTGGCCCCGGACTATGTTTTCTTTACTTTTACACCCCCTAGGGGTTGGGGAAAAAATCCTTTTTCGGGAAAAAAGGATTTTATTATTTAATCCCAACAATCATACCCAAAAAATTTAGCAGAAAATCCCCTCAAGGGGCCCCATGTGTAAAACATGTAACAATATTTTTTTGGCCCGTGTTCCCCATAGAGACAGGGGTGGCCCGTAAAAAAGCAGCGGGGGGTTTCAAAGTTCGTTCACGCTCCCCGGGGCGCGACCCTTTTAGACTCTGCAGTTTTTACAACAATTAATTAATTAAGGAAAAAGGGAAAAAAAAAACAGAAAAAACATTTTTAAAAAAAACCAACTCTTTCTTCCTTTTTTAAAAAAGAACAAAGCCCCATTCCCCCCTTTTTTTCTATTCTCCTTTCCCTGACCCGGTTTCAAGGCTTCCCCCATTACCTTTTTCCTTTTTTTCCCCACCCCCAAACCCAAAAAATTTTTTTCCCCTTAAAAGCGTTTTTGAAACCTATGATTTCCCCGCACTCCCTTTCGGAAACCCAAAACAACTGCTATATATTTTTTAAATATATAATTTAAATGGGGCCCCAAACACATTTTTGGGGGGTGTAACCCCCCAAATATGATTTTGGCCTGGCCATTTGAAATATCCAGCGTCACGTCACTAAAAAACCCTCCCCTTTGGGCTTTGGGGGAAAATTGGTTTCTTACAAAAAAACCAACTTGGTGTACTCATATATTTCAAATACCAAAAAATAGGGGGGGAAAAAGCCCCAAAACCGCAACAAAAAAAAACCCAACCCCTCTAAACCCCCAAAATTTCATTTAGCATATTAAAGCATGAGTTTTTACATATAAACAAAAAAGACCCTAAAAAACACCGGTATACCAATCCAAAATACCACTTTAAAGTATCCAAGGGTATTCTAAAGGTTCTTGACCAAAAAATTTTCCCCCGGAAAAGAATTAAAAAAAAAAAAAAATTGTCTTTTAACATCCCCCAAATCCGGCATACAGTAGAGTTTGATAAGGGGGAAAACAGAGAAGTTTTGAAGTGGGAAGAATCTTAATGAAATCTTACCTTTGTACACTGGGTTTTTTTTTCCTTTGTCCCGAACCAAACCCTCCCCCAAAAGCCCCGGTCTCGAGATATTGGCGGTCCCTTTCTGAAATTTTTTTCCACCCCCACGTTGGGCGCCATTTTTTAAGGATCTTTCAAGGGGAAACCCCCAGGTAATTGGGTGGTTGCCAAAATTAAAATGGTTTATCCGGGTCGTGACACAATGACACAGAAGACAACGGTTCCCTGAATCAAAGCATAATTTTTTTTAATCAAAGCATCCTGTAAATTTTTAAAACCCCCTTTTCAGAGCGCGTTTTTTTTGATTTTTCATAAAATTTGACATCAGATTTTTAAAAACACATCACTTTATTTTTGGTACAAAGTTATTCCGGAAGCGTTCCGAAACCCTTTTTTTGGGAAATTTAAAAGAGATCAACATTTTCTTATCCTTTATTGAAAATGACTAAAAGTTATTGTTTATTGAAGGGAGCTTTTAATTTGTCCTTTTTTTTCCTGTTTTGGGCACCAAAGTTTTAATATTTAAACTATATTAATTGCAGATCACTAAGGACAGGTCGAGATGAAATTAATTTTAGAGAAGCCTTTTTGAGAATTAAAATCCTTAGCCTGGCACATTTAACATTTTTAATTTTTATCCTTAACAGCTGCTTTTTTATAAACCTTATAACGCCCCATCCCATAATTTTGAAATCAGCTAAAGGAAAAAAAATGACTCAATTCCCCAAACACTGCTATGAAAACCAAACCAACCCGCCTGACCAGGAAAGTAAATTTGAAAAGTTTTGTCGCTCTGTTAAAAACATGGTGAAGTTTTTCAAATTTTTTTTTTATTAAACATTTTCCCCTTTTTTTCTCTTTAGATAAATATGCTGCAATAAAAATAGTAACAGTAATCTGAAAAAAAGAGAAGCCCAGCAAATTCATTATCTTACTTATAGATGAAGCAAGAGGTAATTTGACATTTAAGTCATAATCATTTACGTGGCACAGAACATTATCTCAAACTCTCCATTGCTTTTCAATGGCTTCTGATAAGATTTTTAAAAGCAATGAACTATCTTTGCCAAATCATCTTTGCTACATACAAACATAGGGCCACATGTATGAAAACTGTCTAGGTCTAAAACTCTCTTTGTTGCCTATAGCAACCAATTAGAGCGCCCTCTCATTTTTTCCAGAGCACTATGTGAAATGAAAGGGGCACTCTGATTGGTTACTATGGGCAACAAAGTGAGTTTTAGACCAAGACCGTTTTCATACATGTGGCCAATAATGTTTGAAAAAAAAAAAAATAATAATAATCTAACGTAGTGATATCATATTCAAATACAACTAATCCTATTTTATGACACATCAATCCCTGCAGCAATTGATCTTTCACTATTTCCTGTTATGCAACGATATGATGATAACTCAATCTCATAAACATAATTGATTTAATATGTGTGAGATTTTATCAGGATAGTTTACATAAAATATGATTATAATTAGTTAATTAAATAATAATTTGCATAAAGTGTCATCATTTAGCTATCTCCTGTCACTAAGTAAAATATTATACTAAGTATGTGGCTTGTGGAATTTTAATTTACTAATGAAAGATATTTGGACTAACAAAGTGTCAGCATGATTAAATTAAACCAGAATCAGAATTTCCTTACTCTGAAAAGAAATGTACAATATTAGCAATACTTTAAGTATTTCTTCTACTTCAAAGGTTGACAAAAATAAAAAAAATTGTTAACATCAGCAGTTTATTCAATAAGTTACATGGTATTATTTCATACATTCATATTTTGATTGAAATCATTATCAGTCATTTGTCATAAAAATAAACTAAAAACCCTATGTATTGAGACACAGGCTATGAAGCAGGACATAAATAACAGCCAGCATCATACGTGTACTATGACAGTACAACCTCGCTTCTGGTTACTCTACACTATATATCACCCCACATTTTACATTAATATTCTTGTATACCTCCAATAAGTGACGCAATCCTTAGGGCTTGTCCCCACGGAAAGGGTTTTTGGACGGTTTTACAGACGGTTTTCGGTTTTGAAAACCATCTGTAAACCGTTTGTCAACCCCTATAAGTGACCTCTATGGAAAATCCGTGCGGCGGTTCCCACTGCACGGATTTTCCACAGGATGGTTTTTAGAACATGTTTATTCTTCCACCCGGCGTCCGGCATCATTGAAGAGAGGGTCTGCACTTTAGATGATGGAGATAGTTGTTCCCCAGGGGAACACTCTTATAATGGTCTCTCCCTCAGCTGCCTCCTGAAGGTGGTGTGTGAGGTGCCCTGGATGTACAGTGCAGAAATGACAGGCAGGATACGTAAAGATAATGTTTCAATACCATCTTAGGCCTCTTTACTTCCATGGCAAGATGGTATAAACTTGGCAATGGTTAACATTCCTGTTACAATACAGTTCTTCCAGTCATAGCCACCCAGTACACTAAGGCAAGATAATGTGCCTAAACAGAGTCCCCTTAACGGCTACATCTTTCTTGTTCCACTACCATGTGGCCAGGGAAGGTAGAGGTTCAAGTTGACCTCTGAGGCCAGAGGTAGCACTGATAACCTGAAGGTGAAAATCAGTGGAGAGCACAGCTCCCCCAGAGAGACAAGCTCTCATGGAGAGACACTTCCCCAGTGGGGAGAAAACCCAGGACACTAAATTTACCTTGCTTATATACTGAATCATTTCTATATTTATGTAGAACCCTTTTTTCCTCTAGACATATAGGATGCCCCCTAGTCTGAATCCTGTCCGGGGTATAAATAGATCTTGTGGGAGATCTCTATATTGACCTATGATATATTTATACATATTTATTACAGTAGGTCACCTCAAAGCCAACCTTTCTCTAAACTATATAACACTTCCCCAGTGGGGAGAAAATCCAGGACACTAAATTTATCTTGCTTATATACAGAATCCTTTCTATATTTATGTAGAACCCTTTTTTACTCTAGACATAAAGGATGCCCCCTATTCTGAATCCTGTCCGGGGTATAAATAGATCTTGAGGGAGATCTCTATATTGACCTATGATATATTTATACATATTTATTACAGTAGGTCACCTCAAAGCCAACCTATCTATAAACTATATTACTCTAATTTTGCTAATCTTTTTGAGTATTGTAGTTCACCTATTCCTTTTATTATTTTGCTGCCCATCTTAAAACCCACTACAGCTCTACAATGTCTTGACTGTGCATTTGTAAGCCGAGTACCGAGGTGGGCTTCCCAGAATACAGTGAAGTCACGAACAAGGAAAACGGCTCCAACACCAGTTCAACCAAAAGTATAGTTTACTGAACTTGCCATTAAAGTATGTTCAACAAATTCCCCAAACTCACATGTACAAAGATGTGACTAAGATCCCTGTGCTACATAGTGTGCTGCTGGGAGTGTATCCTCTGGATGCAAGATATGTTTATCTACTCAGAGGGCTCGGAAAGGCCGACCACCAATTACCTTTTAATATCCTACTCAACAGAAATAATTGTGTGCGGTGCCATTCTCAAAGGCTGCGCTAGGAGGTAGAAAACGCAGTTTCAACTAACTACCCACCATTCCCAGAAGATTATATATATATAATATATATATACGTATAATATATATATATTATATATATATTATATATATATATATATAAAAAACAGCAGGTCCCGATATGGAAGCTTGGATCCGGCGCACTACGTAAAGATATCAATCCCTCGCGAGTAGTAAAATAAAAACGTAGCCCTTTATTATTAAAACACAATGGTTCTTACCACCGTGTGTGATTAAAATCGAAGACAAAGGAGAAAATACTAGATACTTCCTCAGAGGTATATCATTTATATATATATATATATTATATATATTATATATATTTATTCCAAAATGTTTTATATAATATATATATATATATATATAATATATATATAATATATTATATATACTATATATATATATATATATTCATATATATACATATATTATATCTATAAATTATATATATTTATAAATTATATATATATATAGATATATATATATATATAGAGACTATATATTTATATATAATATATATATATGATATATATATATACTATTTATATATATATATATATATATATATTATTGTGAAGAGAAGAGTGTCTGGGACTGGTCCATGGATGGAGTACTATAATCTGCCCAAGATTTCCTAGATCTGCCTGGTAAACAGCCAGCTGAATGAGAAGTCGTCAGAGATCTAAAAGATCTCTTGCTTAGGGTTTAGTAAAACCCATTTAAATAGGGCTGGTTTGCTGGAGTGGGGAAAGCGACGGAAGGGTGGGCCCACTCCACATGGACAGGCCGGGTCTTGGGCTGTCTTGAATTTAGGCCCAGGTGTGTCGCCTCTATAGGCTGGAGACGCACAGGACACACTCTCTCTCAGCCTGGGAAACTCAGGTTACCTGCCAAGAGCCTGTGGGAGCATCTATTTGTGTGGTACTATGATTGCTGCTGATATTGGTGACTGGTAATGGCCAGAATGTGTTAGATGGATTTTTCCTGATGTTTAGTTAGGATGGCCGGAACATGCATAGGATTTGTTTTGTTTGTTTTGTTTTCTGTTACCCATGCTTTACAATAAAACTGACTGCGGCCCCAGTTTTAAAAGAACTTCTGGTGTGTTGTCGTTTGGATTTCTGTGCCCGCTGAACTGTGCCCATCTACCCAGGAGACGACCACCCCGCTACCTAATCCCTTACAAGTGGTGGAGGATGCGGGCATTAATTTTGGCACAGAAAAGCGAAACTGAAGATTTAAAGCGACGGAGTCTATTTGGTTTACATCTTGAATAATGGAGGATGTAATCAAGGCGATGTTGCAAGCTGTGGCATCACAACAGGAAGCTATCCATGTGCAGCAGGAGGCTACCAGAGTGCAGCAAAGAGCGCTGAAGGGGAAAAAAGCCGTCAGGACTAACCACGTAACTCGAGCTACACAGGAGGAGCAGCAGGAAAGACATGGAACCCTGAAAGTGATTCGTGCAACAACTAGCCAGTGTCACAGGACGGGCACCCAAGGTGGTGCTGCGCTACTCAAGCCTCCATTAAGAGCCAGCCATTTTCTGAAAAAGATGACGGCAGCTGATTGACGTTGGAAGCCTAGCTGAAAACCTTTGAAAGGACTGTGGGCGGAGAGGGTTGGCCTAAAGGGGTCAGTGCGGCAGGAATGTTGGCACCCTTCCTTTCTGGAGACACCCCAAAAGGACTATTACTGACCTGGATACACGGGATGCTGATGAACTATGACCTGCTGAAAAGGGAAAAATTTAACCGGCCTCTGGTAGTATCGGTTTCGGTTCGCGCCCAGAGGGTACACAACTGGGTCTACAGCATGGACTAACCTCCACGCTCTTCAAATGCATGACCTCATTCAATGAAACAAGGAAGAGGCTGCAGCCGGAGATGCCTGACAGGCACCCAGATGGTGGAACGGGTGGTGATTGGACCAATACTGAGATCCCTCCAGTCACCTAGCGCATATGGAGGTTGAAGCCCATGGAGCCGCAGGAATCGCTGACCAAGATGGTGGAGATGGTGGAGAGGTACAAAGCCGCGGGGAGGCAGCTGCATGAATCTGCTTGCAGCGGACACTGCCCCACAGCGGAGTTCTCAGGAATACCTGTAAGTACTGTTCTAAGGGAAGAGGGGGCATGGCAGGATCACATATGTCGTGGTGTACACGTGGAGGAGGTCGGCCCAGGACTCTAGAACCGGCAATCACGTGCCTGGTGAAGTCGGAGCTCTATAAAGACTCAGTATGGGCCTAATCAAAAGTTTCCGTTGTTATATGCTAGGTCATATGGTGCCAAATTGCCCTTATATGATGACTCCTATGCAATGTGATGTCTCATTTATAAACCGCCATTGTTCACTGTATGCTAAGGTTGCGTGGTGTAGCATTTCCAGACACTGGGGGTGAGACACATGTGCATCCGTTACTATAGGAGGTTAAAGAGGTAAGGCGTTATAGACTCGGTCGTAGTTGGTGACCTTAGTAAACGCGATTTGGTGAAACCAGAAACCCGGTATGAGAGAAAAACGATAGGGGTGTCCTGCATTCATGGGGGACACTCTGACATTACAGCACTGCGTTACTGGACATCCCGTACATCGTTTGGAGCCGTTAAAAATTTTTGGTTAGGGTTAGTGCCCATGTTAATGCATGATGTCATTCATTGGGCGGGACTTTTCCACATTTCTGGGAATTGTATGGGGGGACGTTTAAAGTCTCTAATCTCATTACCTCGCTAGGAAGACCAGTTGAGGAGGCAAACTTTCCCTATTCGTTCATGGCTGGGGAAGGTGTTAGTTGAGCACCATGGGAGGGTCTCTTAGAAGCTCAGGAGCAGTCCAGACCCCACTAGTGACAGAATGGGTGCTCTTGAGGTGCGAAAGGACAAGTTTGGGGCTGTGCAATTAAAAGATCATTCGCTTGCCAGAGCGTCGGGAAACAGTAAAGTGATTGACGATAACTCACAGTTGGAGCCTGGCTACCAGACTTACCTCCGCGTACATGGCTATAAAACGGGTCTGATATCAAGTGGTAAAAAGAAGAGTCGAGCTAGTGGAGCAACGCTGCTGCGTCATCTTAAAATTTATTAGAAGGTCCGTACTAGAGCTGGCTCACGTGTCACCTAATGGGCGAGGGGCTTGTGGAGTCGAGAAGGAAAAAACTACTGGAAAGAATCTTGCAACGGTTCTTTGGCCAGGGAGTTCATAGGAGGTGAATGTGTATTGTGAGTCTGCCCCGGGGTGTGCCAAGCTTTCGGCCCCTAGACCACACTGATCGTAGCACTCTGGTCCCCTCCACAATTATTGAGGTGCTGACCGTTCGAGAGATTAGGCCATGGATTTGGTGGGTCCCTATTGTCAAATCTGCTCTCGAGGCCACAGCATATCTCGTGATCCTGGACTTATGCCCTCCCGGTACCGGAATGCACTTTATCCTTGCGTAACACATCATCCAAGGGCTATTGCTATGGAAACTGTTTACAGGTGTTTAGTCGGGGTGGGGTTATGAGGAAATCACTCCGACCCCCTGCAGATCAGGGTACCCCCTTCTATGTCCCTAGTAAATGAATAAGAACTGCGTCCCCCCCCCCCATATTTTTGTTAAATTGATCCAGGTGAAACAACTGCGTACCTCTGTCTTCCATCCACAGACTGATGGCACTTGGTGAGAGGTTTAATAAAAAAACCCTCATAGCCATTCATAAAGAAAGTGGTGGACAATGTTTGGAAAAAAAAAACGGGGACTTCCTGACTTCCCTCACCTATGTTTGCCATCTGTGAGGTCCCTCAATCTCCACTGGGTATTCACCTTTTGAGTTATTGTACGGTCGTATCCTAGGGGCCTTCTAGATGTAGCGAAAGAAGCTGTGAAGAAGGAAGCGACCCCTAGGGAGTGTAATTGAAAACGTTGGCACACATGCAAGGATCGACAATCGCAGCCAGTATGCCTATAGTAAGGGGAGCATATGGCTCAAGGGCCCAGGAGGCCAACAGAGGGTAAATATAACGTAGTGCCAGGTTAAGTTACGTTTTGCAAACAGAGACAGGGTTCTGTACTGATTTCCTACGGTCGAGGAGCACGTCTAGCCTAGTGGCAAGGGCCCTTTGAGTAATAGAGAAAAAATATATGAGTAGTGTTTGAGCGATTGCGTTTGGCTATACTGAGATCGATCGGATAGTCGGTTAGTCGGCCGCTATCGATAAGGTTTTTCGATTGTGAGCATCGAGTATGAGCGATTACATTAAAGTCTATTGGAGAGCACAACACCTTCATTATTACTCACCAAACAAGGCTGGGTGAAGCTGAAAATAACATCCACAAACAGTCAAATGGATACGTTGCTACATCTTGGGCAAACACTTCGGTTATAAAAAGTCACAGAAAAAAAGTCACTGACCATTCACTACCCTGTCTTGGTACCACAGCATGTCCTTAAACCTGTATCACCCACAATTAAAAAGTGCCAGAAGGCAGTATGATTTGAACCATCATGTACTGAACTGGGACATTGAATATCCCTGATCCTGGAACGCAGCATGAGCCCGAAACCTGGCAAGACCCAAGATTTAAAAGTGCCGGAAAAAGGTGGTCTTTCAAAACCCACCATTTTAGTTGAATGGGACACTAAATATATCTGTCCTGTACCGCGAGATGACCATTACAACCTGTCTGACCCCACAGTTTTAAAATAGTGCCAGAAAAAGGAGTCTATTCAACCACCATTTTTAGTTGAAATGGACATATACGTCCTTCTGGGCCACAGTATGGACCATTAACCTGTCTGACCCCCAGATTACAATGGTGCCGGAAAAAAAAAGGAAAGTCTTTCACCAAACATTTTAGTTTTGAAATGGACATTGACTAGAACTGTCCTGTGCCACAGCCATGACCCAGGGCCGGAGTTACGTGGGAGCGGTGAGAGCCAGGCTGGCGTCCGTCAATCTATTAACACGCAGGTTAAAAAGCCTGATGAAGGCAGCAACAAAAACTGTCGTGCTCAGAAGCAGAGTGCGGGGAAGCGGAAGGTGAGAACTCTGCCATTTCCCAGTACACAGTCAAGGACCTGGGTAGCGCTTTGCCCCTCCCGTATGAGTGCGGGTCCAATTTGAGCTTCACTTGGGATATACGGTGGTTAACGCTCATGTTACACCTCAGGTGCCCTTTTGCTTGGCATTCTTTTCTCATTTTACTCAACGTTGCTGGAGGAAATTGTCTACTGTACTTTGTTCTCTTCCGTGCCTCCATACTCCATGTCCCTCTGAATAACTAAATTGGTCAAGTATTCCTGTACCTCCCCTTGTACAATTCGGTCGATTTTTTTACCAGTATTTTGTTCATGCAAGTTTTTTAGTAGTTTAATTCTTGAAGACACATTTTTAAAATTGGAAGGAATCCTCCTTGTCTGTTGTTTTTCTTTTTTTCATTGTATTAAATGGTTGTCTAAATACAGGATAGTTGATAGCTATGTTAAAATCTTGCAAAAACAAGTCATTTTGCAATATGTGTCCCATTAACAGTGTCACTACTATTTCTCGTTTCTGAGACAGCAACCATCACCCTTGAGCAACTCTTTGACAATTGTGAAGTAACAAAATGTCTGTAGAAACAAACATTTTTTAGAATAGGACCTGTAGAATAGCATGCATGTCAACAGCAAATGCCCACCAAAAAAATTCTAAGACTTGAACCTTGAGCCACTTTGGACAATTGTGAAGAAGAAATGTCTGTTTGAAACAACATTTTTTTTTTTTTTTAAGAATTAGGACCTGTAGTATCGCAGCATGTTCCACAGCAAAATGCCCCAAAAATTCATAAACATGACCCGATGAGCCATTTGGACAATTGTGTAAGAACAAATGTCTATTAGAAAAACATTTTTTAGATAGGACCTGTTGAGTATTGCTGACATTTCAAAGCAGCATGACCAAAAAAATTATTAAAATGATTCTCAGCCACTTGTTAAAAATTGTGAGGGAGAAATGCCACTTAGAAGGCACATTTCTGTTCCAAAGGGACCATGGATTATTGCTGTATGCTCACACGTACATGGACACCACAAAAAATTATAAATATGACTTCTCAGCCAATTTTAAAAATTGGAGGGGAGAAATGACCACTTAGAAGACACTTTTCTGTCCAAAGGACCAATGATTATTTCCCCCCCGTATCTCCACAGCCTAACATGACCCCAAAAAATTATAATATGACCTTCTCATGCCACTGTTAAAAATTCGTGAGGGAGAAATGCCACTTGATCACATTTCCTGTTACAAAGGGACCATTATTAATAGCTGTATCTCTTCCGCAAACATGACCTCAAAAAAACCATTGACAATGCGAGAAAACTTTTTAAGGATAAAGTGAGTAAATGGAATACGGTGTTGTCATGAACCTTGCTGTCTTTTACAGTCTCCTCACAGCAAAAGAGAATAAAAGAAGGAAAAGAGAATAAAATTGACAGTAAGAAATGTTCATATTAAAAAATAACAGTGTTCAAGAGGACCATTTCTGTTTGAAAGGATTGTGAAGTAGACCGGCAACTACAATCAGGTGACCTCGGGCAATTGGGCAAAACATCATCAGAGATTCCATGCCTGACTTCTCTTGATGAAGGTCAACGATTCCAAATTATCTGTGGGAATGCGGATGCGTTTGTTCTGTCAATGGACTCCTCCAAGCTGTGATGAAGGTTCCGCTCAGATTAGATATGACGCTGGCTGTGGACAGGACAACAACCCTCTATGGCGTGACGAGCCAAGCTCGGGGCAATTCGTCCATTTTGGATACCCAGAAGTCTTTGGGTCCTGAACACATGCAAAAACACGGTGTTTGAGACGCAGATAGTCGGTATGCACCATGATCTTAAGCTGGATCATCTGTGTGTTGGATGTGTGCCTGCAATTTGCATTTGCGTTGGTGAGGTGGTAACAATGAATTGCCAGAGGTACCCATTAGGCTTCCGCCAACCTTGCCTGCTGCTGCGGCTATTAACGCCTACTTGGCACTCTACTGCTGTCACGTCGCCTGATGTTGTTCCACCGTGACATTTGGGGAAGTGAAGCAGACGCAACAGTGATGTTCAAGTTGATTCAATCAGCAAGGTCTCATTTCCTGCTTTTACTCTTTATTTGTGGGTGGAAGGAAAGTGCTGAGTTTTGTTCTGTACCGGGTTCCAGGGAGGGGGGCCACCCAGTTGTAACTGTTGTTCATTTTTGATGGCCTTATGCGAGGATCATGTTGGAGGAAATGGAGCATCCAGCACTCTAATGTGAGAGATGGTGGCCTTGCCTTTCCCAAGCCTCCTGGGATCGAGGGGCACTAGCAAACTTGATCTTCCTCATCTTCTATCCGCCTCACAAATTCGCGACAACATCTTTCCCAGGCAGGACGTTCGGTAAAGTCGGTGTCTAGGATACCTCCTCCTTCTCCGCTGCCTCGGCACAGCTTCAACACACAAGCCCTGACTTGCCTGAAGATGATGCACCCTGAGAGTGATGCGCCACCTTGCACTAGCTCTGGACCCCGAACCACCTGCCTAATGAAGGACTCCGATGAAATTGTGAAATCATGTTCGGGGCTTTGTGGGATTGACGCGAGAGAGGAGAAAGGCTTCCGTGTCACGCACCCTGTTGTCCGTCTCCTCCTCCGTCGTGGAGGGAAATGTGATTTCAGAGTGTCAAGATCGTTACAGGAACTAAGAATCACCTCAATGCCTCATGGCTGACAAGGGCTTGTCCGCATCTTGAATCACGATTTTGGTGGCTCTGCAAAACATTGGCAAGGATGGTGCCGAGCCCTCTTTCAACTGCCCCCACTCTCGAGTGGATCAAAACACCCCGAGGGTTCCGCACCATGTGCTGCTTGTCAGGCCATGTGTCACTTCGTCACTGCGTAATGGCATTTGCGCTGTGCACAATCGCTGGAGAATTTGGAAGGGTGGAATTCCAGCGTGTTGCCACGTCAAAACAATGAGTGGTTGACGGGGAGGACGAGCTGCGCTGAACGCAGCCAGGCGAGACGAAGCAGGGTGGAATGGCGGAAGTGCGAACTCAGACCTCGAGCCTTCTTCAGAATGCAGTCCACGACCCGGGTAGTTCTTTAGAAATTTCTGGACGACAAGAGTCAATAGTCAGACATGTGACAGGCAAGGAGAGGGATGTGACCAGCCTTACCTCGATCTTAAGGGCGGCCAGCGATTTCACCCGTTATCACACACCACCTTGCCTGGCACAAGGTTCTTGTCACCTAAGCCAGCGCTCGGTACTCGTTTGCTTAGAGCCGTCCTCAGACTCTCTGACCTAGTTTTGTGGACGGTCTCATAGCTGATTAATTTCATCAAGGCCTGGTGTCTATGGGCACGTGATGCCAACAGAGGACTTTGGGTGGAAGAGCCTGCACCATCCTGCGGATTTGAAGAGCGTGCCGCCGAGCCTGAAAGCCACCGTCACCACCAGAGACATCCACCCAGCTCAACCCAGTGAGCTGTACAGGGATTATAGCCAGCCTTGGCGTGCGTACTAGTCCATGTGTCGGTGGTGAGATGGACTTTTCCGGACACAGATGCAGTACAACGCGCTTGAAATTTTATGATGACACGTGGCCATGGCAGGAGCAGGGGACGCGCTTTTCTGGCAAAGAAATGCCTGCTCGGGCATCTGGTATTGAGGGCAGGCGAGGGGCCATGACGTGGCGGAACCCATCTGTGTCCAACATACGGAAAAGCAACATTTCCAGGCAAAAAGCCTGGCAATGACGACCATTCAGGCTTTTGGCTTTGGGATTGGTTGGGGGTTAAAGTGTTTCTTCTGCTCCCAAAGCTGGAAACAGAGGCTGGCTGCTGACTGGCGCGTGGCGTGCCAGGTCATCAAAAACTGGCGGAAGGAGAAGGGGTAGATGGGTCTAGTGGTGGTGGTGGTGGTACTCGGGCGACGGTGGGAGCTGAAGCGGAGGCTGATCCACTGATCATGAATCTGAGAGACATGGGGCAGCTGAGGAACGCTTGGTGGTGGCGGAGGAGGAGGGTGGCGGGACAGAGGGTGTGACAAATGGCTTGGTGGCACCGCGTCGGTCTGGCCTTTTTGTTCCAAGTGTTCACTCCATTTTCAACTCATGCATTCGCTGCATGTGACTAGACATGTTAGGTGGTGGTTAACACACTTAAGGGTTCTTGCTCTATTTATGCGTTTTACGGCAAAGGCGGCATATGAAATTGCTGGGTCGTGAATCAGAGGCTTGGTCAAAGTAGCCCAGGCTTGAGAGGTCCTGGACCTTTTGGACGGCGTTAAGCGAGGAGCGGGTGTTTTGCGCCCCGACCGTGGCTGGTGGAATCATATACAGCGGACTTCTGCGACGCCCCTCTCCCTTTTAGTGGCGGGACCCATATTGGACACTTCCCCCATGTTCTGCCTCCTCGTCGATGATGAAGCGCTGCAAGCTAATTCTGCGGAAAAGGACCAGGAGATGGATCCGCAATGTCGTCATCATCATCATCTTCAACCACTGTGACTTGGTCGTCCCGACTTTCTGCATCCAGAAGATGCGGGTACAAGCAAGGGGCACTGCAAGGCGTTGCGACCGCCAGGGATTTTTGCCGATTGACCCGGCTTTCCTTCACCTCCTCTGATGGCATCAGTAAATGAGGCGTCAGCGAGACTTAATCATCCTCTTGTATCTTTTAACTTGCCTTCTGACCCCAACCGCATTTTGTCTTCAAAAGAGGTCAGAGAAAAATGGATTATCCACAGTGGTGGGTACACGTCGTCGACATTTGGGCTGCTTCATGTTGGGATTGATGCTGATGATGCTGTGACGACATTTGTGGCTTGACTGCGAGGACGAAAGGAGGTTAAGACTGTAGATGAGGTGCATTAAACACTTAAGGACAGATTGGCGACGATGTTGTTACCTTAGATTCACAGGGACATGACCCAGCGATGACAGGCTGATTGCGTCCCTGCAACTGACGATCCGCTGGCATGCGTGTTGTTTGCAGCAATGGTAGGGAGCACCTTCTCTCGTACCTCTACCTCCATGTGCTACTTCCTCTTGCTCGCTTACACCTGCATTTCGCTCCATGTTCTGAAATATAAAAATTTTGAGATGTATGGAAATAGTTTTGGAAAGTCTCTTATTAAGACGGCAAATCCACAGCTATTCTCAAATCCCTCTAATCAAAACAACAATTGCTGTATTCAATTTAACTGCAAGGTGTCTTATCAACAAATCTGGTCTGGGCAAAAGTCCAAAAAACACGTATCTGTTTATGTTTTGGTATATAAACGGTATTTTTTGCACCTTTAAATTCACCTGTGGTGAATATAGAAATTGCTGTTTTAAGATTTACGGTGGATTGCCGCGGTCAATGAACAATGGATGGGTGTGCAAAAGTCAAAAATCACGTTAACTGTTATGTTTTCGTATGATACACGGTATTTTTTGCACCTTTCAATTTCACCTGTGGTTGATTATGGAATTGCTGTTATTTGATTTACGTGAGTTGCAGCGTCAAATGGAACAATGCTGGGTGTCGCAAAAGTCAAAAAACACGTAACTGTTATGTTTTCGTTTATGATCACACAATTTTTTTTCCACCTTTCAATTCACCTGTGGTGAATATAGAATTGCTGTTTTAAGATTTACTTAGATCTGCGTCCAATGAACAATCTGGGTGTGCAAAAGTCAAAAAACACGTAACTGTTATGTTTTTGTATAATAAACGGTACTTTTTGCACATTTCAATTCACCTGTGGGAATATTAGAATTGCTGTTGTTAAAGATTTACGTGGATGCTGCGTCAATGAACAATGCTGGGTCGTGGCAAAAGTCAAAATAACACGTAACTGTTATGTTTTGGATAATAAACGGTATTTTTTTGCACCCTTTCAATTCACATGTGGTGATAAGAAATGCTGTTTTAAGATTTACGTGGATGCTGCGTCAATGAAAATGCTCGGTGTGCAAAAGTAAAAAAACAGTAATATGCTTGCTGCGCGCGCGCGCCGGTATAATAAACGGTATTTTTTGCACCTTTCAATTCACTTGGTGAATATAGAATTGCTGTTTTAAGATTTACGTGGATGCTGCGTAGATGAACAATGCCTGGGTGATGCAAAATCAAAAAACACGTAATGTTCATGTTTTGTTAATAAACGGTTATTTTTTGCACCTTTCAATTCACCTGTGGTGAATATAGAATTGCTGTTTTAGATTTCGTGGATGCTGCGTCAATGAAACAATGGCTGGCGTGTGCAAAAGTCAAAAAAAACACGTAAACTGTTATGTTTTCGTATGATACACGGTATTTTTGCACCTTTTCAATTCACCTGTGGTGAATATAGAATTTGCTGTTTTAAGATTTAGTGGATGCTGGTCATTGAACAATTGCTGGGTGCGCAAAAGTCAAAAAAACACGAACTGTTATGTTTTCGTTGTATACTCTGTTATTTTTGGCAACAAACAAACCTGTGCGGGACTACAAGGATTGCTGGATTGTACTTTAACTGCAAGGTGGATATATCAAAAACAGTCACAGGTGTATGGGTAAAATTAAACTGAAACATATCTGAAATGTTTATACTGATAGTTAAAAGTGGAGTTTTGCACTAACAAAGAGACCTGCAGTTACTAGTATGATGTGTATCCCAATATAAGTTCAGGTCCCCAATATCCAGGAAATATTTCAATTAGAAACTGTTAATAATAAAGATTATTCCACTACACTGTCTACACTAAGTCTTGGTGACTTTATCCAGTTTTCTTTATAGAGATAGGCTGGTCTGTGTTCGCCGCGGGGGGCCCCCCCTTGCTCCCCCGACGTGATATTATTACAGGAGGTAGATGCTGATTTATAAAATTCTCTAGCAACATACATATAATCTTCATATCCTCTAATATAAACTATTTTGGAAGGATCAACAGCTTATAGTAGAGGTTCTCTGTGCAGAAATAGACTATACTTTCCTGAGCTGTTTGGCCACAGGCAGTGCGCTTGGTTCAGTATCCCTATGAGACGCTGGAGGAGGACACTGAGGCTGAAACAGGAAACGCTGTTCTATGTAAAACGAGGTCATGTGATTTTGTCCAGACAATCGCAACACATACATCATCCACAGTCATGACGTCGCACACACATCTCACCCTGCTCTATTCTGTAATCTCATTTGCTGGCCGCCAAAATTACAGGAAGCGCCGAAAAAGGCGCGATCTTAATAGATGATGCTCAGATTTTAACCTTAATTATCGCATGATCTGGAAATTTCGATCACCATAAAAACCTTGCCGATTTCAACTTTTAGGTTAAAAATCGCTCAACACTATAAATGAGGTGAATTACAAGATCCATCAGCCAGGTAGGAGGAAGCCCGAGCAAGTGTACCATGTCAATCTGATAAAACCATGGAAGGACCGACTATCACTTGCTGCAGACATCTCATCTGCACCCGAGCAGCTGGGCTCGGAGGAGCCCTTATTGCCCGAGGTAAAGGTAGCTGACTCCATTTCTGAGACACAAAAGGTCGAAGTACGAGGGTTCCTCTTTAAAAACAAGGGTTTTTTCGTCAACATCCCAGGTTGTACGTCCCTCATTAAGCATGACATCATTACCGAACCCGGGGAAAGGGTTAAGCTGAGACCGTACAGGATACCCGAGGCCAGGAGAGGGGTTATCTCTGAAGAGGTGAGAAATATGCTGGAACTTGGGGTAATTGAGGAGTCCCATAGCCATTGGTCCAGCCCTATAGTACTGATCCCCAAGCCGGATGGCAGCTGGAGTTTTTGTAACGACTTCCGTAAACTAAATGCCATTTCCAAGTTCGACGCTTACCCGATGCCATGGGTGGATTAACTTATTGACAGGCTGGGCAATGCACGTTATATAACCACTCTCAATTTAACCAAAGGATATTGGCAAATTCCCTTAACAGACGAGGCCAAAGAAAAAACGGCCTTTGCCACACCTGATGGATTATTCCATTATGTGGTATTGCCTTTTGGGCTACATGGGGCGCCGGCCACTTTCCAGAGAGTTATGGATAGGGTTTTGGGACCCCACAGTCAGTACGCCGCAGACTATCTGGATGATATAATCATCCAAAATCCAGATTGGGAATTCCATCTTCCACGAGTGCAGGCTGTTATTAATTCTCTGTGTGAGGCAGGCTTCACAGCCAATCCAAAAAAGTGCGCCATTGGTCTAGAGGAGGCCAAATACCTGGGGTACAATATAGGCCGGGGATTGGTAAAACCCCAAGTAAATAAAATTGAAGCCATACAGAGATGGCCTCAGCCGGTTAACAAAAAACAAGTGCGTGCCTTCCTAGGCATTACGGGCTACTATAGGAGGTTCATTTCTAATTTTGCCTCGCTTGCAGCCCCGTTGACAAACCTGACAAAAGGTAAAGGTTCGGTCATGGTTAAATGGACACCTCAGGCTGAAAAAGCATTTTAGACCCTTAAAGAACTACTATGTGCTCAGCCCGTGCTGATAACCCCCGATTTTAAAAAGCGGTTCGTCCTTCAGACCGATGCATCGGATGTGGGACTAGGGTCGGTATTGTCCCAGGTTTGGAATGGTGAGGAACACCCAGTGCTCTATGTAAGTAGAAAACTAAATGTCCACGAAACCAAATATGCCGTCGTGGAAATAGACTGCCTTGCTGTTGAATGGGCCCTAGAAGCACTCCGTTATTACCTGCTTGGCCGACAATTTGAGTTGGTTACGGATCATGCTCCACTCAAATGGATGTGCTAGAACAAGGAAAAGAATAGGAGAGTCACGAGATGGTTCTTAGCCTTGCAGGAGTACAAATTTACAGTGAAGCACCGGCCAGGGACCCAAATGAAGAATGCGGATGCCCTGTCATGCATACATCGTCTGATGTCCAGATGTGTTCCAACCCCGGGTCTGAAACAGGGGGGGAGGATGTGTGACAGAGTGTCTGCACTGGTAATAGAGGGAAGGTATGTCTGCCCAAGATTCCTTATGTCCAGGTAAAGAGCAACCAGAATGAGAAGTGTCAGAGATCTAAAAGATCTCTTGCTTAGGGTTTAGTAAAACCCATTTAAAAGGGCTGGTTTGCTGGAGTGGGGAAAGCGAGGGTGGGCCCCACTCCACCTGGACAGGCCGGGTCTTGGGCTGTCTGATTAGGCCCAGGTGTGTCCGCCTCATATAAGGCTGGAGCCGCAGACACACTCTCTCAGCCTAGGAACAGGTTACCTGCCAAGAGCCTGTGGGAGCATATATTTGTGGTACTGTGATTCTGCTGTTATTTGGTGACTGGTAATAGGCCAGCACTGTGTTAGGAAGGATTTTCCTGATGTTCAGTTAGAGCCGGACAGGCATAGGATTTGTTTTGTTTGTTTTGTTTTCTGTACCACATGCTTACAATAAAACTGACTGCGGCCAATTTTAAAAGAACTTCTGGTGTCGTTTGGATTTCTGTGCCCGCTGAACTTTGCCCGTCTACCCAGGAGACGACCACCCCGCTACCTAATCCCTTACATATATCATAATATATATATATATATATATATATATATATATATATATATATATATATATATATATATATATATTTATAAGGATTAATACATGTGAACCGGTTTCAATAGTAACAGTACTATGACAAGCCTTCTCCAATGTCCCGGATCAGGAACCGTACCTGAATAGACACCTATGGCCTGAAACCAAATCTGGCGTTAACTAGGCTAACTAAACTAGGCTAACAACAGGTCTGGAAGTAGTTCTATGTTAGTTGGTGTGCACACTATCGACTCAGGTCTACCTTGTAATTACAGACAGTCACTGCTTTGAAATGAGGGTCCCTTCCGTTGGAGTCTGATATCAAACATAGTAGTCGCTCCTCTCTGTCTCTGGATTCTGCAGAATATCTGTTCTGTTATAGTGCTTTCCTCACCCACAGCATCAATGCAGCCAACCGAACTCTTCGCTCTTATAGGAGCTGATCCCAGTTCATGGACTCACAGAATCAGGAGAGCTAAACATAACCATGCCCAGGATTTGTCCTCTTCCTGAGCTCTCAGTCCTTCACTTCTTTCTCTAAGATGGCTACTACTCCCTTCTGTCTCTCTGTCACATAACATGTCTTAGTATCTATTATGCATAAATTAGATTCTGAAAACAGTGGCATCTTGTGGCCAAACAGCAGAATGCAACAGGATAATTTGCAATCATCAATTACACATAGGATTTTACTGGTTACACACAATGAGACTGTTCTACTATCCACACATTGCTGCCCAGTCAAGCCTCACAAAAGTGTCAAAGAGAAGAAGCAAAACAAGGACCAGCCTACAGAGCCACTTTTCTTCCTTGTCAAAGACCTGCCAGCATAGTCACAGACATAAGAGGCCCATACAAAAGTGAATGTATAAGTAACTCCTTTTCCAGCATTGCAGGAATTTTTGTAGTTATGACTCCACTTTACTTTATTTTGTAGCCCCAGACTCACAGAATATTGATAGTCAGATTTGATGACAAATAAGAAACTGGAGCAGGTGAAGCAGGACCAGGGCTGGAATGGCACTCAAATGCAGCGCTGGCACACAGGTCCCACTAGCCCACATAGGCAGACGGGCAGGCACCAAGGGAGATACGTGGGCAGACGGGCAGGCACCAAGGAGGTACGTAGGCGGGCGGGCATGCACCAAGTGCGGTATGTAGGCAGGCAGGCACCAAAGGAGGCACATAGGTGGGTGGGCAGGCACCAAAGGAGGTACGTAGGCCAGCACCAAGGGAGGTACGTAGGCAGGCGGGCGGGCACCAAGAGAGGGACGTAGGCAGGTGGTCGCCAAGGGAGGTACGTAGGCAGGTGGGCGCCAAGGGAGGTACGTAGGCGGACGGGCACCATGGGAAGAAGATAGGCGGATGGGCACCAAAGGAGGAACGTAGGTGGCCGGGCAGGCACCAAGGGAGGTATGTAGGCGGGTGGGCACCAAGGGAGGTACATAGGCAGGCACCAAGGGAGGTACATAGGCGGGCAGGCAGGCACCAAGGGAGGTATGTAGGCGGGTGGGCACCAATGGAGGTAAGTTGGCCGGCGGGCACCAAGGGAGGTACGTTGACGGACAGGCACCAAGGGAGGTACATAGGCAGGTGGGCTGGCAACAAGGGAGGTACGTAGGCGGGCGGGCACCAAAGGAGGTACGTAGGCAGGCGGGCTGGCACCAAGGGCGGTACGTAGGCGGGCGGGCGCCAAGGGAGGTACGTAGGCGAACGGGAACCAAGGGAGGTACGTAGGCAAGCGGGCACCAAGGTAGGAATGTAGGAGAACAAGGCCCAAGAGAGGTTGGTAGCTATGTACCTACTTCCCTTGGGCCTTGCCTTCCTACTACCAGGCTGACAAGTGGCAAGACCCCAAATAGTGAAGTTACCATCCTACTTACTATTACAGTAGAACCTGCAGAAGCAGAGCCGGCTTCCTGGAGAGGCAGAGGCACGTTCAGCATGGGTAAGACGGGAGGACTGGGGAGGTGGAGCCAGTGAAAATCTCTATTGTTCACTGTGAGCTAGCTGGCCTCTATGCTCCCCCCTCCCTGCTTGCACGTCCTGCCCCGCCTCCTGCCCTATGACCACATAACCCTGCCAGCCAGGACAGACTAGCTACGGCTGCTGCGGAGCATTCCGGCTTACTGCTGCCCTCCGTAGTGGCCGCGGCCAGACTTATGTACTTGCAGGCAACTCAGGCCGCTGCGGAGCATCCCTGCTCATTGCGGCGGCCCTCATTGTGGCGCGGCAGCCGACGGCCTCCATCCGTGACACTGTGGCAGCAGTCAGATTCCCCAAGTGCGGCACTGCGGCAGCCTCAGTTGCGGTCGCGGGCCGCGTCTTCCGGTGGCCCGCTGTAGTGGCTGCAGCCCCCATGAATAAACTGTGTGCTGGACTGATATTTCCTGGTGCGGCTCATCTGCGGCCACATGTCAAAGTGCCGGCCACGTAGCACTGCCTCAGCGGCCCGTGGCGATGGCTGCTTCCCTCCGCAGCAGTGCTGCTATAAGGTGAGCAACACAAGCCTAATGAAATAGATACGTTCGGGCGGCCCACATGTGTCCCAGCTGCGCGGCCTGCCGGGCATATGCCGGGTCGGGCAGGTTCTCAGTCCAGACCTGAGCAGGGCCGTTCCTAGACTAAATTGCACTCAGGGCGAGGTGAAGAAATTTCACTTCCCCCTCCCACCCCAGGTAACATAATTCGACACATTGCATCACCATCAACCAAATCTAAAATATACAAAAAGTTTTAACACAATGTGTAAAACAACGTGTAATACTACTGAATAATAGTGATAGTTACCAGATAACACCGCTACACAAAACCAGAATCCCAAGACCACTAAAACCACATATCACCAGCACACAGTGACCGAATAATAAAACCACACCATGACCACATATCACCAGCACATAGTGACCGAATAATACAAACTGGCCATTATGGAGTATAAACCATTATACTACAACCAATAATACCAGCATACAGTGACCATACAGTGTTGGATACCAGTTGTACACAGGCTCTGCAATGATTACATTAAAGTTATATCTAGTGACTCACAGGAGATGTCTCTGAAGAGTTGGTCTCTTTCTTTTCTTCATCTGTCCCAGACGCCATGACGACTACTCCCGACTCTTCACTGTAAAATTTACAAAACACACATCTTAGACTCCTCACTTTATCAGCACCTCTACCAATTCTTATCTCTGTACAAACTCCTCATCTATAGCACCTCATATGGTAGCCGTGTAGTAGCCCCTGTAGCCAAGTAGTAGTCCCTGTAGCCAGGCAGTAGCCCCTGTAGCCATGTAGTAGCCCCCTTTAGACAGGTAGTAGCCCTCCTGTAGCCAGGTGATGCCCCCCTGTAGCCAGGTGATGCTTCCCTGTAGCCAGTAGATGCCCCTGTAGCCAGGTGATGCCCCCTGTAGCCAGTAAATGCCCCCCTTGTAGCCAGTAGATACCCCCCTTTAGCCAGTAGATGCCCCCTTGTAGCCAGTAGATGTCCCCCTTGTAGCCAGTAGATGCCCCCTTGTAGCCAGCCGATGCCCCCCGGGAGCCAGTAGATTCCTCCCTTGTAGCCAGTAGATGCCCCCCTGTAGCCAGTAGATGCCCCCTGTAGCCAGTAGATGCCCGCCTTGTAGCCAGTAGATCCCCCCTGTAGCCAGTAGATGTCCCCCTTGTAGCCAGTAGATGCCCCTTTGTGGCCAGTAGATGCCCCACTGTAGTCAGTAGATGCCCCCTTTGTAGCCAGTAGATGCCCCCCTGTAGTCAGTAGATGCCCCCTTTGTAGCCAGTAGATGCCCCCCTGTAGCCAGTAGATACCCCTGTAACCAGTAGATGCCCCCTTTGTAGCCAGTAGATGCCCCCCTTGTAGCCAGTAGATGCCCCCTGTAGTCAGTAGATGCCCCCTATAGCCAGTAGATGCCCCCTTGTAGCCAGTAGATGTCCCCCTTGTAGCCAGTAGATGCCCCCTGTAGCCATTAGATGCCCCCCTTGAAGGCAGTAGATGCCCCTGTAGCCAGTAGATACCCCTGTAGCCAGTAGCTGAATCCCTGTAGCCAGTAGATGCCCCCCCTTGTAGCCAGTAGATGCCCCTGTAGCCAGTAGATGCCCCCCTTGTAGCCAGTAGAAGTCCCCCTTGTAGCCAGTAGATGCCCCTGTAGCCAGTAGATGCCCCCATGTAGCCAATAGGTGCCCCTGTAGCCAGGTGATGCCCCCTTTGTAGCCAGTTTGATGCCCCCTTGTAGCCAGTAGATAACCCTGTAGCCAGTAGATGCCCCCCTTGTAGCCAGTAGATGCCCTTGTACCCAGTAAAGCCCCCCTGTACCAGTAGATGCCCCCTTTACCCAATGATGCCCCTGTACCAGTAATCCCCCTGTAGTTTATAAAAAAAAAAAGTACTCCCCGGGGTCTGTTGGTGTGTAACAGCATGACGCCCCAACCCTTACGCTGTCAGCAGCTCCCATGGTCGCTCGGCAGCAGAGCGCTACCGGGAGCCCCACGTTGCATGGGGCGTGGTGAAAGCCGTGTGCCCCTGCAATGTGATACATACAGGGGGAAGGCAGGACGAAACGATCCCCCTCCCTCCCCCTGTACCACGGCGCACTCTGCCGACTGTTAAAAAAACAGCTGCGCAGAAACAGGGACTACCCTCTGGGCGAGGCGGACGGCCGTGGTGCCCCCCTTGGGTGAGCGGAGCCTCTGCGCCCCGGGCAATCGCCCACCTCTAGGAATGGTCCTGTGAAAAAGGGTGCTACCCTGAAAAAACGAGCTTTGACTTTCACATTTGCCCTTTTACTCCTAACCCAACAAATCAAGAGTTGGTTTTCATGTGTATATGCTATATTTTCTGTATTTTGATGTGCCATGCTATAATCTGCCCTTGAATTTTATTCAGTTTGAAAGAACTGTATTATTGTCCGCTGTCACTTGCTATGACTGCTTAAAGAGATATTTAGGAAATTTTATTTAAAAACATTTGTCATAGATGTGTGTAACAGATATATAGGTATAATAAATATAGAGTATAGAGCTGTTTTACAGGAAATGAACAGACTGTATCCAAGGCCATATAGTGTGCTATGGTTTCCTGTATGGCTGATGAACAGGCTATCCAGAGAAATAATAGGTCTCTGAAACCCCTGAAAAAGGGTTTGGGCCCTTTAAAAATGTTTGGTTTTATTTCCATTATCGGGAGTCCCTGCTGTTTTGGGGGAAAGTATATATTGGTTATGTTTGGCACCTTGTGTATGGTCGGTTGTAAAATGGCAGCACTCATTTTGTTGATAGGTATCATTGATACCATAGGCTTTTTTGGAATCGTATGCTGATGAATGTAATGAAATCTGGTACTGGTGTGCTATACAACACTTGGGTGAAGTGGTTTTGTGTCACAGAGAGAAAAAGAGAGGTTTAACTGTATATGTAAAGGTATGTGATCACCGTGAGCAGTTCTGATATTGGTACTCCCAGAAAAAGCATCTTTTTGCCATGTGGGTAAGCAACCGTGGAAATTTGGGTCACAATACAATATGTGATCACATTATAAATTTAATGTTGCTGTATACGTAGTACAGGACGTAATCCTTATATTTTACAATTAAATAATTAAAAAAAATAATATTAAAAATGGAAATATATCTGTCAAATTAAAAAACTAGAAATGCAGAAATGTGAAAGTCCCTTTGGGGGTTTGAATTCACATTTTAAAGGGGTAAAAATCCCTAATTTTAAAATTAAAGGGGCTACCTAAAATGCAAATATAATTTAGACACTTATGGTTTTTAAAATTTTGCCCCCAAGCTTTAAGCTTTTTTAAAAAACATAAGGGCGGCATATATGAACAGGGCTGTGCCAGAAGTCTGGTGTATTTTAAGCCCGAAATCAGGCGCAGTCCCGTTCGCATTAGTGTAATGCCTCCCGCACGCCAGCATCAGGCACATTACAGAGCTTAAGTGGCACTTTGTAATGCGCCTGATTTCGGGAGGCGTGCTGGATGCGGGGCGCACTAGAACTGTACGAAGCCATAAATTTATAGCTTCGCTACAAACAATTTAGGCACTTGTGCGGGGCAGGTATACCACTTTAGTGGTATGCCTGAGTCAGAAATGTCGTGTTATCGCTAGAATGTGCCTGATTTATGACCCGCTGTAGAGCAGGTTCATAAATCAGGTGCATTCTATGCTATTTAATACGCATGGAATTTGGAGTTTAACAATGTGTAAAACAAACAGAAATAGCTTAACAAATAAAATTAATGTTAATCATGCCAAAAGGTTATATTTGCAATATGTTATTTATACAATATGTAAGTATTGAGTTGATGATGACCATATCCACACAAGGTAAGCCCCAAAAAGAAAGTAGATTCACTTCAAAGCAACAAACTTCCGATATATATATATTGCAACAAACCCATAAGAGTGCAAAACAAACCTATGCAATTAGTATACACTTTGGGGAAACGTTGGGAAACCGTTTGCACTGTTATAGGTTTGTTTTACACTAATTGTATGGGGGTAGCAATTTTGGGGTGTTACAGATGGTATCAAGCGTGTCTGGCATCAGCCAGATGAGGAGTACAAAGTCAAATTTGTCTTGCCTACAGTCAAGTATGGTGGTGGGAGTGTCATGGTTTGGGGCTGCATGAGTGCTGCTAGCTGTGGGGAGCTATAGTTCATTGAAGCCACGAATACCAACATGTACTGTAGCGGAAACTGGAAAAAAACACACTAATTCCACTAAAAGATATAGTGGAATAATAGCGGATAATAGGAGCCTACTATATTTAGATACAGTGCAATAGATAGGTAATGAAAAAAAGGATATATAAAAGGGAAACCAGGGATAAAACCTTTTTTTTTATTCCTATCATTGCCTGTATCTAAAATAGTAGTGGATCAGTAACTAAACATTTCTGTGACGGCAAAGCATAGTTAATTATATTTTAGGGTTTTTCTTTGGATTGTTTGGACTATATTAATGATTAGAATGATAGCGCCGTGGTCTCCGGCTGGGTGGGTGATTGAATGGCTGCGGGTACTGATATTTGGCGCCTGCCCTGTTGTCCGACGGGACCTTGCTTGCCCCGGGGGTTTTGCTTTTTCCCCTCGCCGGGGGCCGACCACGTGCCCCACTGCTCTTTTTTTCTCGGCCGCAGGTTTTCCGGTGTCCGAAGTAGCCATTACACGCCGGCAATTGATTCATGGTTTTTTAAGGTATGATCATGGCTGTATTTTGTTCTGTCATTTTGGGGAGTCCATCGAATTCCCGGGCTCCTTATAAAGGGGGTTGTGGTTTTGTTCCCATTGTGAGAACGGGTAATACTTTCCCCTTATATTTGTGTATAGTATTTTTCATTTCCCTTTTTTATCAAGGGGGGGCTCTATATTATTCTTTATACTTTTTTGCTATTTTTTACATTTGCTAAGTGGACCATTTAGGGGAGTATGGAATATCCAGTGCTGTGACCCCTGAAATCCTCGGAGGAGGGGGAAAAGGGTTGGGTTTGGCGTTATTGGGACAATATAGGGCCGACGACGTTAGGGCGTTTTTAGGGTTTATTTTCCCTGACTTTTGATCTTTAACAGAGTTTTTATCTTAATCTATGTAGGGGGTTTTTATAGGGAGATATGATAGAAATTCCCGGGGGGGTGTCCTTTTAGGCGAGGCCCTTTTTTGTTATAGGGGTTTAGTATTAATATAGGGGAAAAAAGGGGTTTTAAGGGTTTTAGAGTGAATTTTTAAAAATTTTTTTTTTATTTTATCTGATTTTTTTGGCTTTCCCGCTCTCCCTAGGTTTTTGCGCGGAAAACTTTGGGGGCAGTGCAGTATTCCAAAATGATGAACCCAAATACACCTTCAAGATGACCATTGCCTTGCTAAGGAAAATCAAGGTTAAGATGCTGGACTGGCCAGCATAGTCTCCAGACCTAAACCCTATTGAGCATCTGTGGGACATAATCAAATGGAAGGTGGAAGAGCACTCCATGATGTCATCATGGAGGAGAGGAAAAGGATTCCACTGGCAACCTGTAAAGCTCTAGTGAGCCTCAGCCAAAGAGTTAAAGGAATCGTCAACATAGTTTTTAGACTCTCCTTGCTGAGGGGCACACAACTAGTGTCAAGACTGCTGTTCCCAGTCACTGTGCCCCTTATTCTGAAGATTGCAGCATTTTTAGAGAATTTACGCCTCCAAATCTTATTCTACGTATGTGTTAGCCCACTCCACCAAATGCTAGCCCCACCCACTGACAGTTATCTACATGTTTCCTACCTTAATTCAAAGTAATAGGTTTTACATTAAGTTGGACAGGACTCGACTCAGGTGGGCGGGGTTTTGAAAAAAACGACTCTTTGATACTCCTTTCTGGCTTGAAAACTGCAGATTTGAGCATTAAATACACGAGAACTACAGCATCTTACAGAATAAGGGGCATCAGTGCTGGAAACGGCACAAGTCATGTCTGGACACTAGCTTGTGCTGCCCTCATCAATGGGTGGCATAATCTATGTGAACAGTTCTCTTTAAAGGGTGTGGTGGAATCCCAAAAAAATAAGAACACATAATGGAGGAATACTAAAGAGAGCATAACTATCCGTCATAAATCCATGTGTTTAATCTACTTGGCAGATGGCTGTTTCATATCGGCATATCATTGCTTTGATGGGCTCTTTCTCCCACTAGGCTAGTTGGGCGGGACTACACGTAGCTAGGCACACTGTATGAAAACTACATTTCCCACAAAGCTTCATTCCTCTCAGCTGAGCTGGAGTGTTATATATATACACTCACCGGCCACTTTATTAGGTACACCATGCTAGAAACGGGTTGGACCCCCTTTTGCCTTCAGAACTGCCTCAATTCTTCGTGGCATAGATTCAAAAAGGGGCTGGAAGCATTCCTCAGAGATTTTGGTCCATATGACATGATGGACACACACAGTTGCCGCAGATTTGTCGGATGCACATCCATGTGCGAAATCCCCGTTCACCACATCCCAAAGGATGCTCTATTGGATTGAGATCTTGGTGATTGTGGAGGCCATTTTAGTACAGTGAACTCATTGTCATGTTCAAGAAACCAGTCTGAGATGATTTCCAGCTTTAGACATGGCGCATTATCCTGCTGAAAGTAGCCTTCAGATGTTGTTACATTGTGGTCATAAAGGGATGGACATGGTTCAGCAACATACTACTCCATGTAGCTGTGGCATTGCAACGATGCTCAATTGTACTATAAGGGCCCAAAATGCCAAGAAAATATTTCCCGACACCATGACACCACCACCACCATCCTGAACCATTGATTACAAAGACAGAATGGATCCATGCTTTCAAGTTGTTACGCAAATTCTGACCCTACCCTCCAAATGATCAGCAGCCAGAAATCGAGACTCATCATACCAGGGCAACGTTTTTCCAATCTTCGACTGTCCAATTTCCGATGAGCTTGGGCAAATTGGAGCTCAGTTTCCCGTTTCTTAGCTGAAAGGCGTATCACCCGGTGTGGTCTTCTGCTGCTGTAAGCCATCTGCCTCAAAGTTCGCCGTACTTGCGTTCAGAGATGCTCTTCTTCTACCTTGTGTTGTAAACGGGTGCTATTTGAAGTCCACCTGTTCGCCTTTTCTATCAGCTCAACAGTTCAGCCCATTCTCCTTTGACCTCTGGCAATCAACAAGGCATTTCCGCCCACAGGACTGCCGCTCACTGGACTGTTTTTTCTTTTCGGACCATTCTCTGTAAACCCTAGAGATGGTTGTGCGTGAAAATCCCAGGAATCAGCAGTTTCTGAATAACTCAGACCAGTCCCTGTCTTGGCCCCAACAACCATGCTCCGATTCAAAGGCACTAAATCCACCTTTCTTCCCAACTGATGCTCGGTTTGGAACTGCGATATTGTCTTGACCATGTCACATGCCTAAATGCACTGAGTTTGCCGCCATGTGATTGGCTGATTAGAAATTAAGTGTAAACCGAGCATTGGACAAGTGTACCTTAATAAAGAGGCGGTGATTATATATATCAAAGTATAGTTAACGACTATACCAGTGTTTCTACAGTCCCTCAAGACCACCAACTGGCTGCAAGTTTTGGGATCTTCTCCTCAGTGTTGCACAATTACATTTTTGTCAGTGAATGAAAAATATTAAAAATTCCAATACACACCCCTTTTGCATTTCTATAAAACAATTAAAAAAATATTACACATAATTGTTGTTGCCATGTAAAAGCCCAATCTCTTAAATTATAACTTCATGTTTCCCATCTAATAAACACCATAAAAGAAAAATATTCCCATTCAGATCCATAGGTGGAAAAACAAAAAAGTTATTATTTTCAGAGATTGGCACTGCAGCATAAAGTTAAAAAAATTGGTGTTTTTTAAGACATACTAAAACATAACAAAACCCACAATATTTGGTAAATGGCGGAATCATACTGCCCGTGGTATACAGTGATCATATCACTTATACCTAAGAGTGAAACATAAAAAAGAAAAAAAAACAAAAACACAAAAAAGGCACAATAACATTTTTGTACCATTCCATTCCACCCATTTAAAAATGTATTTGTGTTTTTCCATTACTTTATATGTACATCCTGAACAAGCCTTCACACCACATGCAGAACAAAAATGAAAGTTATGACTAGAGATGGCGAATTGATTCTAACGAATTGAATTCCGTTTAGAATTTCCAGGAAAACTTCGGTTCGGACCAAAGTCTTAAACTTTGGGGTACTTCGGACTGGAACGAAGTGTGCTTTTGATGTGATAAAAGGCTGCGGCACAATGCGATACATGGGGCAAAGCACTCTGGGAGGAAGAAGGCATCAGCCTGCATGACATTGCAGAGGTGAAAGCCAATCAGGAGACCGGCGGGATTCTGTGACGTTCACCGCACTACTATAAGTTCCGAGGCGCTACGACTGAGCTTCATCACCGCTCTCTCTGTACTGATCAGGAAGGTGCTGCCGTGCTGATAGCTCTTACTGAAGAATTGATTTTTATATAGGATTTCTGTGGGGGTGTCTCATGCTTGTCTAAGAGACTGTTCTCGTAATGTTTCTATTTCTAATTTTTTGGTATTGATCTGATCCAGTGTGGCGTCCCGGCAGCTGCATATACATTCAATATCCAAGTGGAATCTAAGCCAGTTCCTGTTGTAATCATTTAAAGAAACACGTTATTATACAATACCATACAACTTCACTTTTGGCTCTCAATCTATTGACGCAATTTACATCCAGGGGTTAATTAAAGCGTTTTTTGCTGGTGTCTGACCCCAAGAAACCGTCTTTTCAACGGCCAAAATAGATACATTATTCCGAAGCCTAATTCACATGCAAAGGCTGATTTACAACTGTATCTCTTTGTTGTGTGGTTAGAAAACATTACGCAATTGTAACACGCTACAAACTACTAGTTTTGCGGCTCAATTCTCTTGGCTCAATATACATCCATGGGTTAATTAAGCGTTGTTTTGCTGGTGTGCTGACGCCCAAAGAAACCGTCTTTTTCAACGCCAAAATATAAAACATATTTCCTGTACCTATTTACCCAGCAAAGTTTAAATTAACAACTGTATCTCTTGTTGTGTGGCGTAGAAAACACTCAAACTTGTAACACGCTCACAAAGCTACTAGTTGTGGCGCTCAATCTTGCGCAATTTACATCCAGGGTTAATTAAGCGTTGTTTTTGCTGGTGCGCTGACAAAAATAAACCGTCTTTTTCAATGCCATTAAATAAACTTTTTCCTGTAGCCTAATTCACAAGCAAAGGCTAATTACAGCTGTATCTCTTGTTGTGTGCGTAAGAAAACACCAATTGTAACACGCTACAAAGCTACTAGTTTGTGCGCTCAATTCTTTGGCTCAATTACATCCAGGGCTAATTAAGCGTTGTTTTGCTGTGTGCTAACAAAAATAAACCGTCCTTTTTCAGCCAAAATATATACATTTTCCTGTAGCCTAATTCAATGTCCGAAGTTAATAAGTCCTTTTTTGTGCTTTTACATTTAGTAAAACACACATGTTTTAAACGACACATACAAGTAAATTTTCCTGGCCATTTGTGGAGCGCAATTGATATCCAAGGGTTTCCCAAGCTTGTTACTGGTTCATTTGGAAGTCAAAAACAGGGTGGTTATATTTATCATATACGATATCATCATCAAACAGTGTCTGTACATTTAGAACAAACAGTAATCAACAGAAGGTGGCAGAGGCTCTTCACCTGCTAGTGGCGATGCACAAACATTCCAGGGCCCAGTCGTCAGCACAGCAAGGGGCACGCGCAGCAGGGTCACTCATGAGGCCACAAGCTGCCGCTGTCATCTAGCGGCCGTAGTGTTGTTCAGCCACCCAATTCGGTTCTTGATTGTTTGACTAGGTCATCCACGTTCCTCCCAGATGACAGTGATAACCCCCGTGCAAGAGTCGTGGGAAACGTCAGACACAACCCTTAGTTGGCATCCCGGTAGCGGGTCAGCGGCCCTCACCTGTCCTCAACCCGCCTCTGTCCCATCCGGTTCCCTCAGCCAGAGATCACTAGGGTGGTCTGGGCTCAGCGCCACTATATAGAGAGATGAACAATTGAGGAGGGCAGTCAGCAGTTACTTGCCAGCGAAGGAAATGGAGATCCCAATATCCCCTGCTTCTTGCAGTAGGCGGCAAAGTATAATGTGGAGAGTGGCATGGAGGTCATTTGTGAGAAAGGTCAGCCTCGCATACCAAGACCGGTGATGAGGACAGCAGTGAGACGATGAAACACAAATAGAGATAGTTGCCGAGCCGCTACTGGGAGCACGGGTGAGGCAAGGGCTTCATCATCAACAGGAAGAAGAGGCGTCAGCTTGCGCGTCAGGCAGCACGCAGCCAGGCAAGTGGGTCGTGTGGCCGTGGAGTCAGCAGGATAGTATCAGCAGTGTGAGGTCGGGAGCCAACGGCCACGTGGTAAAAAAACCCTCTTCGCAGTCCAAGAAAGTAGCGGCACAGGGCTCACGAAGCAGCGCGCAGTAGTCACTCATGCGGAGGCGTTGGCGGTAAAATCCGATACTCGCATTGTGCAGTTCTTTGCTAATGACACCGGCAGGAGCCGACTATGGATATATGTAGAAACTGTAAGCAGAAAGTGAAAGCGTGGCCAGGAGCTAACGTTTGGCACCACGGCCCTGCGTCAACACATGTACCGTCACCATCCAGTGGCCTGGGAGAAACGATGGCTCAGATTGTGGTGGTCCATCCTGAACCGCATGCAACACAGTAGCAGCGCCCAGTGTCATGCATGCCATTGCCAGCCATCCAAGGCTCCACCACCTCGCAGAGGTGAGCTGTTTCTCTTTGACATCACTCCCGGTCCAGATAGTCTCCTGCTCCTCGCTACTCATGCGCAGCAGGTCGTTCAGCGAGGCGATTGCAAAGAGACAACAGTAGCCGCCAACCATCCTACAGGTGCAGCAGCTGACAACGTGCTCCTGTCCAAGTTGTTGGTATTACAGTCCCTCCCATTCCAAATGGTGGACTCTGCACCTTCTGTGAACTAATGGCTTGTGCCGAGACCGAGATGGGAGTTCAAGCGTAATTTCTTTTTCCAAAAAGGCAAGTACCAGCACTTCATAAATATTAAACAGAAGGTGGGTCAGTCCTTGGAGCTTATCGGTTGTTCCAAGGTGCACTGCAGCGCGGACCGTACTGGAGCTGTAACAACGGTCACGGCCATACATGCCTTTACGGCCCTACTGTGAATGTGCCTTCCTGCCCAGGCACATTCGAGACAGCAAAACTTGGACAGGGGACGCCGCTTTCTCCTCCACGTTGTCAAACTGCTGCACCTGCGCCAATGCCCCGCCTCCTCCTCCTCCCCAACACCACCATCTCACCCTCCACAAGTATCGCTTCCATCATACCACATGTGTAGGGCACAGCGTGTCACGCAGTTCTACACCTGGCTTGCCTGGGCGAACGAAGTCACACAGGGGAGGAACTGCTCCGCGTCATGCAGCAAGAATTCGGTGTGGGGCTTTCTCCGCGCAAACTGCAAATCGGAACCAGGGTGACGGAAAATGGGAGGAACATGGTGCCCGGCGCTGCACCGAGGAGGATGGTCCATGCGCCCTGCATGGCGCACGTGTTCAATCTGGTTGTAAAAAGGTTCCTGAAGTCTTCCACCGATCTTCGAACATTCTGAAAATGGCCAGGAAACTGTGCATGCACTTTATCCATTCGTACAGAGCCCGGAACCCCCTCCAGGAGTTGCAGCGGCAGAACCCGGCCTCCCCCAACACACTCTGAATGCGATGTTTCCAAACCCGCTGGAATTCCAGCCCTGCACATTGTTGGACCGACTGTATGAACAGAGAAAGGCCATTAACGATTTTTTGATGATCCAGGGAGACAGAAGTTTCTCCCCTGTGTAACTTGATGTCAGCCAGTGGCAGCTCATGCGTGACACCTGCTTTGTTGAGGCCATTCAGGGCGGCAAAGTTATTTGTCCCGGTCGCCAGGACAACGGGAGGAATAACATCATTCCACTGCTTTCTGTCCTGGAACAGATGCTGAAAAAAACTGTCTGGGCAGGGACTGGAGACGTGGCGATACATCTCTGGCCACATGAAATCCGGGGGACTGAAATGGAGGAGGAGAGGAGGAGGACATTGGAGCAGAAGCATTGTCTGGTGAAATGAGTGGATTTTCTACCCAGTGACAAGAGGGGGAGGAGCAGGAGCAGCTGGAGGAGGTGGATGGAGATGAGGAAGACGAGGCAAATAACCCCCAAGCACCGTGGCAGTATACAGTGGAAATGGAGGCAGGGAGCCCTCGGGGTCACTTGTGCCCAAAGCCCGCAGCATTCTTATTTGCCTGGGGTAGTGACAGCCGAATAGTCCCGCCCGGTCAGAGGGATGACTTCTGGCTCTCCACCCTATTGGACCCTCGCTTTCCGGTCCAAAATGGAGCCTTTTTCCCAGCTATTGAGAGGGAAGACAAACTCAAATACTATAGGAAAATCCTCCGTAATCAGTTGGGGCTGCCTAATGTGCCGGCATCGTCCCTCCACTGACAGGTCTGACCGGGGGGTTCCTCAGCGCTCACGTACTACTGCCGCGGCTGCTGGGGGACGGTGGGGGGGTAGGAGCAGTACCAGCTCCATCAGTAGTAACCTAAGTCTGGAGTCACTGATGAGCAGCTTCCTTCACCCGCCTAGTGAGGAGGGCAGTCGCCCGCAGCAGCAGCAGCAGGACCTGGAGCAGTCCCTGAACAAACAGGTTGTGGCCTACTTGGACAGCCATCTGACACCTCAGATAGAAGATCCGCTGGACTACTGGGCAGCCCAACGGGATGAGTGGCTGCAACTTGCCGAGTTTGCAGTGGAGAAGCTGTCCTGCCGGCCAGTAGTGTGGCATCAGAGCGGTGTTCAGTGCGGCGGGGCCATCGTTACCCCAAGGAGAACCCGCTTGTCCACGGGAAATGTGAACGACTGACCTTTGTCAAGATGAATCAGGCGTGGATCGGCCAGGATTTCCACACACCAATGCCTTAGCGTCAGATCTGGGTTCAAACTACCTGCCTCAGCCACTATTCTGATGCCGCCACCAACCTGATGCCACACATCTGCTGACAGTTTCTCCATCTGACTACCACCATCTTTACCAGTGACTGGTATTGCCACCCACCTCAACACTCTGTCATTGTGCCACTCTATGACCTCATGCTGCTGCTTGCTGTGCTGTTGCCGTGACATCCACACGTGTCATTGCGCCACTGTCTGACCTCATGCTGCTGCTGTGGCTGCTGCCATGTCCTCCACACTGTGTCATTGTGCCACTGCCTGACCTCATGCTGCTGCCGCCGTGACCTCCACTCTCAGTCATTGTGCCACTCTGTGTTCTTCCTTTTGTGCCACCGTCCAGGGATGTTAATTGTGCCACTGCCTGATCTCATGGCTGCAGCTTTCGTGACCCTCCACACTGTGTTATTGTGCCACCTCTGTGGGCCTAAAACCAGTTTTGCCGCCTCCAGAATGTCAATTGATGGGCCCCCACTGCCGATCTCATGCTGCTGTTTTTGTTTTTGTCCGGAGACCTCCCACAGATATCATTGTGCCACTCATTGTGGCCTAATACTGTTTATCCACCTCCAGAATGTCATTTGTGGCCACTGCCTGGAATCTCAATACTGCTGCCGCCGTGAACCTCCACACAGTGGTGATTGTGCCACTCAGTGGTCCTAACTCCTGTTTTGCCGCCTCCAGAACAGTCATTGTGCCACTGCCTGATCTCATCTGCTGCCCTATTGGTCGTGACCTCCACACGGGGGGGGGGGGGGGGGGGGGGGGGGGGGGGGGGGGGGGGGGGGCGGGGGGCCACTGTATCATTGTGCCACTCTTGGCCTAATATTACTGTTTTGCCGCCTCCATGAATGTCATTGTGCCACTAGCCTGATCTCATGCTGCTGCTGTCCCGTGACCTCCACACGGTATCAGTGTGCCACTCTGTGGCTTAATACTGTTTTGACCCGCCTCCAGAATGTCAATGTGCCACTGCCTGATCTCATGCTGCTGCTGTCGTGACCTCCACACTGTGTGAATGTGCCATTCTTATGGCTTCCTCCGTTTTTTCACCTCCCAGAATGTCATTGTGCCACTGCCTGACCTCATACTGCTGCCGCCGTGACCTCCGCTATCAGGCATTGTGCCACTCTGAGGCTTCCCTCGTGTATTGCCACCTCCAGAATGTTATTGTCCACTGCCTGACCTCAGCTGCTGTGGCTGCCCCGACACTCCCCACTCTGTCACTAATGTTTGCCACCTGAGCTCTCAGCTGTTATTTTCCAGATTTTCATTCCGCTGTCATGACTTTATCAGGCTACATTTCCCACATGAGTTTTTTGGTCAGTTTTTTGCCCTCTTACGTGGCCCAGGGAATTTTTTAATATGAAGCGATTCTAAAGAGCGGCGCAGTCATCTGCGTGTCATACTAAAACACAACATTGTTATGAAGACCAATACCAATCTCCTCAGCATATTTTAAGCATGTCACAACGTTCTATCAGCACCCTGCAGGCTCAAGTGCAGCCTGGAAATAGACACTTATTAACGCGATTCGTGCCGAAGTAATTCGGAACGAAACTAATTTTGTCGGAAAATTCGTCGAAGTGACCGAATCGAATTTTTGAGAAATTCGCCTATCTCTACTTACAACCCTTAAAGGGGTTTTGCCACAAAGTAAAATTGACGTGGGAAGCTTGCAAATGAAATAAAAAACATTTTCACCATTCATTATTATTAAAAATTCTGCACCGCTTTTGTTTTAGCTGCTCTCTTAGTGATCCATTGTTTACAGCTCATCTCCAGGGGATACGACCAGGACTGAAGAGCTCTCAGCCCTGGTCAGACATCACTTCTCCTCTCAGGCAACTACTGGGTGTTCAAACCCCAGGTGCTGTCATTCTACTCCTGTCCTCTGTACTCCTTAGTAATTAGTCAAACAGTGTAAATAAGTAAAAAAGAAACCTCAATGAGGTCTGTGCATTGGTAAAGAGAAAAAAAATCCACAGGTTTGGTTCCTGCAGGGATTTGAACCCAGGAGCCTTGTGCCTGGAGGCAAAAACTCTACCTCTCAATGCTTTACATAAACAGACCTTTCTTTGACTACAGAGAGGAAAGTCATGGTGATGTCAGCCTTCTGGGTCACATGATATGTAACTCAAACAAATCTCACACGCCCCTTTCTGAGCACACAGAGCTGAAGAGCTGGATACAAGAGGTATGAAATGAGATTGCGGCAAAACCCCTTTTAATCATGCACCATCCAACATGTGACAGAGGTGCCTGGCACTTCCTTCCTCTTCACTGGGTACAACAGGGTGTTACATGTGGATGCATTTGTGGTGGTTTGTAGAGCTCCTGCTTTCAACAGCTCTTTATTTGCTTTATTCTTGTGTAAGGCTAAGAGGGTACTGTGCTATGTTTGATTTGTACATTTTCAATGGTCACCCTTTCAAGCGAGGCTGATTAATATCGATAAGTGGTCTGTACTCAAGGAATTTAGAAACACACAGGTATTCAATGTACACATCTGGTTCTCTGTCAAGCCTGAGTGTTCCATCAGACCTAAAATCTATGTAGGCTTGCGGGGCCTGAAGAACATGTATTCCTAGCAGATTTACAGAGGGTGCATCACTGACATGGACCTGTGTGAGAATCTTGTGTGAAGTTGGGGTCCTGCTTTCTGAGTGGATCTCAACCTGCAATGGCCTTGTCAGGGGGATGTCTGTGGGGCTTTTGGTCATGGTGCCCTACAAACTGCACAAGTCTTACTCCAGTCTTGGCTTTGAGTGCCAAATATTTGTTAGGTCCCGCCACCAGGCAAATTTTATGGGGGGTGGCTTCTTATTGGGAATTGAATCTCAAAATCCAACCATCCTATCGTTCTGGGGCAACTAGATTAACTAGATGGGCTGTTGGGATACACTCTTTCTGGTCAATCACTATTCTTCACAATAACCACGTAATAAACAATAAAAAGAGAAGGATGCAAATTGGAATCACTATAATGTCAATGTCCGTTCTACTCATTTCTGGTGACATTTAGGGCGACATGAATGAAAACTGTCTAGGTCTAAATCTCTCTTTGTTGCCCATAGCAATCAATCAGAGTTCCCCTTTCATTTTATACAGTGTTCGGGAAGATGAAAGGGGAGCTCTGATTGGTTGCTATGGGCAAAAAAGTGAGTTTTAGACCTAGACAGTTTTCATACATGTGGCCCTTATTCTCTTCTTCAGGAATTTCTAAGAATCTACACATACAATCTCTATTTTTGCAACCAAAACATTCAGGATATGTTTTCACTGTTATCACTTAACTAGGTCCTTGCTCTTTATTTTCTGCCAACTGTCATGTCACTTTATAAATATAGTTATGCCACTTCTTATAACCAATTACGCTCCCTCATCGGCACCACACACAGGTCTCCAAAACCAGCGGATATCAGACCAATCACATTCGTGGGCCGTACATATAAATATAAAACACTTTCTTTATTACAAAAACTCGTAAAAGACACGTAAACATTACTCTTCTATTATACAGTACAAGAGGGATACTTGTACTTTGTTGCGGAGCGAAGCTCCGTTCAACCATGAGTCCTATAACACCAAGCGCGGCACTTTACTTTCCACGTCCTTTTGGATTATGTAATGCCATCTATTGCGTCCGTGTGGTATCCACCATTCAACGGTGTCCAAAGTGTATAGGAATCCAGTCCAATGCTCGCTTTCTGGGCTTCCAGAGGAGCCCCAGGAGACCGAGCGGTAGCTGTCAGCGTGTGCGACGTTTCGGGGAGGCCCCTCCCCTTTCTCAAGCATGCGCAGACCAATTGCAACCACCATTTTATGGTTGCATCCCGTGAGACCTTCATTACAAACAGATAAATATCCATTAGACAACATACAATAGTTACATAGAGAAAATAAAATAATTACACGGATAAAAACAACAAGCTCAGAGAAAGGCTTTCAAACTAAAATTCTCGTTAATGCCTTTTGGGGCTAAAGCCTCTAACCGATGTATCCACATCGCCTCTTTGCAACAATCTCTTTTGTAGCTGTTTTTCATCTTTACAATCCACTTTCTCTAATATACACCATCGTAACTCAGACAAGCCATGTCTCTCAATGGAATAATGGCGTGCTAATGATGATTCCCCAAAACTTTTTTTCTCTTCTTCCATACCCACATTAATAATTTCCTTTGTTTTAAATTTCCTTATCAGGGATTTATGTTCATTAAATCTTACTTTTATCATCCGGCTTGTTTGCCCCACATAAATGTTGCCACACGGGCATTTAAGCATGTAAATTACACAGAAGTACTCTCACACGTATGTGACCCCTTAATCTTAATAGGGTATCCCTTGGTTGGGTGATCAATTACTTCACCTTTAATTATGGCAGAGCAATGTTGACATTTACGGCATGATGTTGTGCCAGCTTTTAAAGGTTTAAAGATAGTCTGAACGTGTCCCTGATTTTTATTCTTGTTAACATCAGTTGCAACTAGGGATTGACCAATTGTTCTCCCCTTGCGATCGGTCCACGTGGGCAATTTCTTAAACATGGATCCATATTTGGGTTCCGATTGTAAAACATCCCAGTATTTCTTAATAGTTCTCTTGAACAATTCTGTGTGGCGATCATACACAGAAATGTATGTAAAGCCATCCTCTCTCTTTTTAGCTCTAGTTTTCAATAATTCTTTACGATTTAAACACTGGACTTCTTCCCCCACTTTTTCAATCAACTTTTTATCATAACCTCATTCTGTAAATTTCTTGATAAGTTTATCCTTATTTTTAACATATTCTTCATCCGAAGAACAAATGCGTCTGGCCCGTATTAATTGAGATTTAACAATGCCTCTAAACACTTGTGGGGCATGTTGACTTGCATTATGTAAGAGATTATTGCGATTGGTATCTTTAGAGAAAAGTGTTGTAACCAGTGTAGTACGTTCCTTCGTTACCATAACATCCACGTATGGGATGGCTATCTGATCCTTAGTAATAGAGAATTTAATAAGTGGGTGAACATCATTGATATATGACACAAACTCATTCCAAATCCGTCCCTGTCCACAAAAGGAACACGTTATCGACATATCTTAATCAACACAGTGCGTTCCGGAATGGGGACTGGCATTGGACTGGGTTCCTATACACCTTGGATACCGTTGAATGGTGGATACCACACGGACGAAATAGATGGCATTACATCATCCAAAAGGACGTGGAAAGTAAAGTGCCGCGCTTGGTGTTATAGGACACGTGGTTGAACGGAGCTCTGCTCCGCAACAAAGTATAAGTATCCCTCTTGTACTGTATAATAGAAGAGTAATGTTTACATGTCTTTTACGAGTTTTTGTAATAAAGAAAGTGTTTTATATTTACGGCCCACGAATGTGACAGAACTGTCATGTCACTGCCAACAATATTTCACCAGGTTTCATTCAGACCATTCACCACACAATAAGTTTGTGGTGTATTCAGAATAAAGTCTCTTTTGAAACCCTTTCAAATAAGTTTTCTTTAACAATATTTCACAAACACAATTGTGCTCCTAACATGCTTTCCTACCGTGAGGAATTCTTGTTGGTTATAATGTTTTTCGCACTGTTTACATGGAGTGCCTTATCAATCTGGGACTTATGATTTGTCCCTCATTTATATATGTGTTATCAGTCAATTCATACACTTCCTTTCAGACAGCCTCTAAGTCTTGAATTTCACAACCATTCAATATCTGATCTCTCTTCTAGCACCATATAAACATTCAACCACAATCACATTGTATCACTATTTTATCAAAATTCTTGTAACAGACTTAAGACTATATTCTATAAGCCTAACTCACCTGGACATGGTTATTGAAACATGGAGGAACAGAATTATAATGTAAGGAACAGTTTCTTACTTTATGCAGCTGCTTATTTTCTGTCCATCCGAGTAACTACTATCATTCGTCTGAGTCCCTTTGTGGTGCTCTAAAAATTGTAGTTGCAGTATGTGACTTCAGATGTGATTGGGTTGCCAAATTAAAAAAGAAGTTGTGAGACGAGCACTCAGAGAATCAAACTGACAGACAAAAGAGATGTCTCTATCCTAGAATGACTTCTGACTTTATTGTTAGCATATCCCAGATTACATAGGTTTTTACAAGGGCAGTCACAGTAGGCAGGAAAGTCACAGGGGAGATTGCTCAAGTGCAAAAATACTTATAAACAATCACTTACAACCACTTATATGCCATGAGGGGGTCGATTGCTAGTATTACAATTGCACACAGATAAGGCTTGTATAGGATGCCTGTGTTAACTAGTCTGAACTGTTTTTATGCAGTTATGTACTAAGCATTTGCCCCACTAATGGATAGGGGTGCTCATCATTATACTGCACCTGTGCAACTTTTCCCATGTAGCACTGGGGCAATGTTTTCTACTGGAAATTAGTTTTTTGTCCTGCCTTTATGCTGGTGTGAACTGGCCTTACCAGAAAATATATCATATCTGTAACATTGTGGTTAGATATTTTTAGAATCCTACTATGAACAATGTTGATTATATGTATTTCAATAATAACTCAACTTTTTATTTTTTCCTGTTAAATTAAACACCGTGAAAGTAAAGGCCAAACAAAATTACAAGATCCTTTTAGGGTATGTTCATACGGCGTAATTGTGGGGAGCACTTCGGCGTGTAATTGCGCTGCAATATGACTGAAGTACGCCCCGCAAATACGGCAAAATCATAACACTCATTGAGTGCAATCATTTTAAAGCATATTCCCTGAAGTGAAAGTCAATGGAAGCGCTTCAGAAGTACGCGCCTCTATACACCTGATTCAAATAGTGTGAACATACACTTACTGTGAAGATATAACAAAATAGATAATACTAATAATAATTGAATACTAGAGGTAATCCAACGATCTTCCCTAAAAAGTACTAGACTGAAAAAATGCTCAGTTAAGGGTAAAGATTGCTAATCTTCCTTTTTTATTGACAGAAATAAATATTCTCAATTTTTACAGTCAAATTGTGAAACCAAAAATAATTTCTCCAACCACTCACATAGCAATCAATATAGTTTGCCTCCTCCTGAATGGGGGCTAAGTGGTGTGAGGGTTATTCTTTATATGTTCTGCAATCAAAGTACAGTGTTCTACAGTAATTCTCAAACTACAATCTCTACTCCCAATATCCCAGCTTTACAGAGAAAAACAAATAATAATAATAATCTTTATTTATATAGCGCCAACATATTCCGCAGCACTTTACAATTTGGAGGGTGTAGGTACAGACAAAAGAAATACATTGCCCAATGAAAAGCTACTTACAGATGAGACACAAGGTGAGAGGGCCCTGCTTGCAAGAGCTTACAATCTATTAGAGCTTACAAACATATTTGTACAATAATAAAAATAATCTTTTCTCTTTGTAAACACTTGGATTTGTTGGTTCAGGAATTTGTACAAAGCAGATAATTGTGGTCAATGTGTCAAATTATATTTTTTTAAATTCTATAAAGCTTTGGCTATGTTCCCATCTGTCTTTGATGCGAACAGGAACAACAGCAAAAAAACAGAAAAATATACCTTGCTACCCCCCAAAAAAGTATAATAATAATAATAATAATAATAATGGGTCTTTATACAGCTATGTTGATGGGAAAATGTAAAAGTTAGTGCTCTCGTTATGCATTTATTAAATGAAAAAAAAATATCCTGTATCCTGAAGGTCCAATAGGTCCACATCCTGAGGAGTTAAACAGAGGAAAAATATATAGCAGAGTGAACAAAGCTATAACATAATTTAAAGTATTTCAGAACCATATAAATTTGCTATGTAGTGTGAAATTGCTTCTTATTGACTACAGTTGATGGTTTAGCAACGACCCCAATCTCATTAATAATTAAACTGCTGAGGTTGGCAGTAGTTTTCTGAACATCCTTATAAACAAACAAATCATTAAGAAGAATTCCAAATTTAAGAAAAGCAATTAAACAAAGTTGGAGCTGAAATCAGCCAGATTCTACTTAGTGTTAGCTTATCAAGATGTAAATTAATTAGGACAGTGTACTCCTGTACTGAAAAACTGCCAACATTCTTCTACACTTGGCTCAATAATTATTCTTTACTTCAATGTTTCTAACTCAGGAAGTTATTTCAGTCATACCAGAGAACTAAATAATGGACACTTACATAGCCTGTCTCTAAAAGTTTATCAGTATTGAATAGAATTTAGAAGAAAATATAATTTTTTGGGGGGAGTGGATCTAGCAGAAAGAAGAAATGTAATTCCTTGCTTTTTATTTGCTCGTCCCTCTAAATACAGCTCTGGATTTGGATTGAAATAACTACAGAGTCAGTTTATAAAAAAAAAAACAATTTAACGTGATTTCACACATAGGACCGCATTTACTATTGTGGTTATAGCAGATAATTGTCATAAATTGAGCAAAAAGTGGTGCACTTTCAGCACAGCACGTCAAAGTGTGTTGCAGACACATTTATTATGGGCATTTAACACTTAGGGGGACATGTATGAATGGGGCTGCACCAGAAGTCTGGCGTCTTTTCAGCTCCAGATCTAGCGCAGCCCTATTCACTATATTTTTTAAACAGCCACACTCCAATATTAGGCACATTACAGAGCGCCCGGAGCAATTTGTAATGCGCCTGAGATCGGGGGACGGGCTAGAAGTGTGTCGTACTAGATCTGTACGAAGCTACACATTTATAGCTTCAGTACGACAAATCCAGGAGCATTAATGCTTGAACAGGTAAACCACTTTCAAAGTGTCAGAAGTGTCGTTGCTGTGCTAGAATGCACCTGATTTATGACCCGCAGTAGACCAGGTTCATAGATTCAAGCACATTCTACACTATCATTATGCACATAAAAATTGGCATCTAAGTGCCAAAAATCATAAATGCCGACCTTAGTGCGACCTCTCTGATATGGGGGTGAAGTTTTTCAAGAAATGGGCATGGCTTTGTGGGAAAAGAGTATGACTATAATGAGACACACTGTGCCAAAAATGCACCAAGATGCTGGTGTAAAGAGTAAAAAACTAATAGATGGTCTAAAAAGCTAGCCAAATCTAAAGATGCACCAAATTGATCAAACTGCATGAGCCACCAATCTGGCACATTTTTAGACTGTTAACCAAGTTTATGTTGTGTTTTAGACAGAAATAGTCTATAAAGGCCACAGTATTTAAAAAAAAATTATCTATGAATCAAATGATTTGTTATGGGAACAAAAAAAACAAAAGGAAAAAAACAAACACATATAACTAAGCTCTTGTGGGCAGGGTCCACTCTCTTTCCATATCAGTGTGTTAGTTATGATTATTGTATTTGTCCTATATTATATACCTGAGCCCGTTTGGCTTATACAGTGCCCTGGAATTAATGGCGCTCTAAAATAAATAACAATAATAATAAATACATTATTTTGACTAATACACTGCAAAACTTGCAACAAACAGTAAAGAAAAAAATTCACATAGTATTTTAGAGGTTTTTTTAGCCTAAAAAACATTGTTAGGGTGCGTTCACACAACAAAGAAAAAATACTGGTCGGATTTTTCAACCGGTATTTTGTCTTTTCTTGGCAGATATGAGGACAGGTTTTGTAAGTGGTTTGCGGATTCAAGCTGTCCCCCTTTGCACCCACATGTTCATGTTCTGCCCGAAAACTGGGCAGAAGAATGAACATGTTCTAAGTTTTTAGGAATGCCAGCAGTGTCAAAAACCGCCCAGTGGAAAATCTTTGCAGTGTGAACTGCTGCACAAATTTTCTATTTAAATCAATGTAAAAGGTTGTCAGTCGCTTTACAGACAGTTTTCAAACCCGAAAACCGTCTGTAAAACCAACTGAAAAACTTGGCCGTGGTGGCAAGCCATTAGAGTTGTGTCACATGCAGCGGTTTTTGGAAAAAAGTCACTGTAGTTTTTAAAGCAGTTTTCTAATCTTAAGGTGGATCCACCAAGATGGAGAAGTTTTGCCTTTATATTTTCCATCTCTTTTTCATTCACTTCTGGCTTTGGCTCAAAACATAAACACACCTGCTTCTAACACATTCCATGTTCAACAGCCACCAGCAGATCACAAAAATGAGCTTTGTTGATAGAATGGAGACTGCATGGGGCTTACCTTGACCGAATCGTCCATAGAGCTGCATGTGCCTAAGTTGTCACCCTAAAAGGTTCCATTTAAGACATAGTGGGTACATCTTCAGCACTAATGTGCATGTGATGGACTGAATAACAGAGTTATGACTGAGTATCATTTGATGCTCACTACTGTCACCTTGAAGAGGGAGAGTTGAAAGAACTCATGCACAGGTGGGAGAAATTAGCCACCAAGGAGTTAAAATTGTGGTGGGAGCAAACCACCTTGCAAACGTACACTGAGAAAAACATGATCCCAAGAGGACTTCGTCTGAAAAAGCATTGCACCACGCAATATAATTAGAGATGGGCGAATCGATTCTAACGAAGTGGAATTCGTTTAGAATTTCAGGAAAACTTCGGTTCGGAACGAAGTCGAACTTTGGGGTACTTCGGTTGAACGAAGTTTGCTTTTGATTGATAAAATGGCTGCGAGCACATGGCGTTACATGGGGCAAAGCACTCTGGGAGGAAGAAGGGCATAGCCTGCATGACAGGGCAGAGTTGAACCCAAATTAGGGGAACGGGGGATTCTGTGCGTAAACCGCACTTTTTTTAAGGACCCGAGCGCCCCGCGGGGAGCTCCATCCTCCCCACGTACTGACAGGGAAGGGTGCTGTGGGGTGATACACTTTCTGAAAAAAACTGATTTTTTTACAGGATTTTTGGGGGTGTCTCCGTTTTTTGTCTCAGGGGGATTTTTTTCTCTGAATGTTCTTTTTTTGTTTTTTTTTTGGGGGGTTATTGGATCTGAAATCCAGGTGCCCCCAAACTGAAAGTTGCATAAAACATTCAATTTCCAAGGGGGATCTAACCCATTTCCCTGTTGTATTCTTTTAAAAGAAACAGGTTTTTCCCAAATAAAATCCCACTTCATTTTTGGTGCTCAATTCTATTGCCCCCAATTTACATCCAGGGGTTAAAATGCGTTGTTTTGCTGGTGTGCTGACAAAAAAAAACCGTTTTTTTTTTTTTTTTTTTTTTTTTTTTTTTTTTTTTTTCCAACGCCAAATATATAAATTTTTTTTTTGGTATGTAATTCACAAGAAAAGGGTTTAAATTTTACAATTTTATCTCTTGTTTTTGTGGGTAGAAAAAATACCCCCATTGAAAAACAGGGTTTCCCAAAGCTACTATTTTTTGGGGTTTTTTTCAATTCAAAGGAAATTTTTTTTAACATCCGGGGGTTTAAATTTTTAAGGGTTTTGTTTTGCTGGTGTGCTTCAAAAATTAAACCGTTTTTTTTCAAGGGCCAAATATATATTTTTTTTTGGGTTTAGCCTAATTCCCCAAGCAAAGGTTAATTAAAATTTTTAATTCTTGTTGTTTTGGCTTTAGAAAAAAACGCCTTTTTAAACACGTACAAAGCTACTAGTTTGTGGTGGCTCAATTCTATTGCGAAAATTTACTTTCCGGGGGTTTTAAATTTTAAGGGCGTTGTTTTGCTGGGGGTTGCTGCCCAAAAATAAACCGTCTTTTTCAAGCCAATTAATTTTTTTTTTTTTTTGGGTTTACCCTAATTCACAAGCAAAGGTTAATTTCCCAAATTTTTTTCTCTTGTTTTTGTGGCTAGAAAATACCCCCAATTGTAACACGCTCCAAAGTTTACTATTTTGGTGGTGGTTTAAATTCTATTGGAAAATTTAATCCAGGGGTTTTTTTAAGCTTTGTTTTGCTGGTGTGCTACAAAAAAAAACCTTTCTTTTTCAACCAAATATTTTTTTTTTTTTTTTGGTACCCTTTAATTCACAAGCAAAGGTTAATTACAATTTTATCTTTTGTTGTGTTGCGTAGAAAAATACCCCATTTTTAATTCGCTACAAGCTATATTTTTTGTGGGGCCCCAATTCTATTGCGAAATTTACATCCGGGGGTTAAATTTTAGCTTTTGTTTTGTGCTGGGGCGGGGACAAAAAAAAAACCCGTCTTTTTAAACCCAAAATTTTTTTACATTTTTCTTGTAGAATAATTCACAAGGAAGGTTAATTAAGCCTGTTTTTTTGGCTTTTACATTTGTAAAAAAAAACCCCGGGGCTTATAAAAGACCATAAAAGAAAATTTTTCCGGGCCCATTTGGGGGACCCGCAATTTAAAACCCAAGGGTTACCCAAGAGGGAAGGGGTTCTTTTGGGAGTAAAAAACAGGGTTGTTTTATTTATTTTTAAGTTTGCCATAAAAAAGTGTCTGTAAAAATTTTAGAACAAAAGTATGTGGGACAGAAAAAGGGTTTGGCGGGGTCTGCAACTGCAAAGTGGCAGTGGGCACAAACTTTTTCTGAAACGGGCCCAGGTCGCACCCACAGAAAGGGGGGCCCTTTCGCAGCAGGGGTCACCCCGGTGAGGCCACAAAATGCGCTTTTCATTAGGGGCCTTTGTGTTGTTTTTTTTGGCCCCCCAAAGGGGTTCTTAAATTGGGGTTGATAGGTCTTTCCTTTTTCCTCCCAGAGGGACATTGAAAAACCCCAGCCAAAAAAGCCCGGGGGAAAAACCTCAGACCAACATTTTAGTTGGCAGGGCCCCCGGGGAGGGGTCAGCGGCCCTAACCCTGTCCCCCGCCCCCCCTCTGCCCCCATCCATTTCCCCTCAGCCGGGATTACAAAGGGGTTTCGGGGCCCTTAGCCCCAAAATATATAGCGGGGGGATGAACAATTTTGGGAGGGCTTTTCAGCTGCTATTTTGGGGGAAAAGGAAAAAAGGGGGCCCCAAAAATCCCCCAGCTTTTTTGGGCAGTGGGGCGGAAAGTATAGATGTGGGGGAGTGGCATGGGGGGTCATGTGGTGAGAGGCCCACCCTGGGCTTCCCAAGACCGGTGATAAAAGGACAGAAGTGACGTTTTGAAAAAACAAATAATGATGATGTAGCGACCCACTTGGGAGGGGGTTTGAAGCAAGGGTTTTAATTCTTTGGGTCAGGAAAAAGGGGGCCCTTTTCAGCTTGCGGGGTCGGGGCGGGGGGGCACCCCCCGGGGCCAAGGGGGGTTGTGTGGCCGGGGAGTCGCAGGGTAAGCAGCAGTGGGGAGGTGGGAAAAGGGCCAAGCGGCCAGGGGGGTTTTTAAAACCCCCCGTTTTTCGCAGGCCCAAAGCATTTAGCGGAAAAAGGGGCCCACCGGCGGGGGCGGCGGGGGCCCATTTAAGTCACTCATTTGCGGAGCGGTTTGGCGGGTTTAAAATCGGGGCCTTACTCGGGGGTTGGGGCCAGTTTTCTTTGTAAGACACCGGAGGAGCCGAAAAATTGGGTATATGAAAGAATCTGGGGGCCCCAGAAAAAGGGAACCGTGGCCAGGGAGCTAACGTTGGCACAACGGCCCTGGGGGTTAAAAACATGCAGCGCCCACCATCCGGTGGGCTGGGAGAAAGTGGTTTCTAAGTTGTGGTGGTCCATCCTGCCCCCCCCTTCCCGGGCCCAAAGAAAACCCCCCGGGGGCCGGGCCCCCCCCCCGGTTGGCCCCCCCCCAATCCCCCCCCAAAATTTCCCCAAGCCAGCCAAAGGGTTTTTTTTCCCACCCCTTTTTCCTTGGCGGGAAGGTTTTTGGGGCTGTTTTCTTTGAAATCCTCTCCCGGTCCCAGTTTGCCCCTTTGCTCCCGTACTAAATGGCGCCGCAGTTTTTTTAGAGGGGCGATTGAAAAAGAGAAAACAGTATGGGGTCCAACCCTTTTCCTAAGGTGCAGAAAGCGGGACCGTGCCCCTTTTCCCAAAAGTTTTTGGTACTGCGGGTTCCCCCCCTTTTCCAAAAGGGTTTGGAAACTCTGCACCATTCAGAGAAAAAATGGCTTTGTCCCCGAAGCCGAGTTTTGGGGGGGGATTTTCCAAGCCTTTAATTTTTTTTCCAAAAAAAGGCAGTACCAGCACTTCATAAATATTTTAAAACAGAAAGTGCTCCGTCCTTGAGCTTATGGGGTTTTTTCCCAAGGGTTTAACGGCAGGGGCGGACGTCTGGAGCTGTAACTACGGGCAGGGCCCCGTACTTTTCCCTTCCCGGGCCCCCTGGGTGAATGTTTCTTTTCCCGCCCAGGCACACCAAAAACTTGGACAGGAGCGCCCCTTTCTCCCCCCCGTTGTCAAATTTTGGGTTTCCCGCCCCCAATGTCCGCCTCCTCCTCCCCACCACCACCACCATTCAGCCTCCCCAAGTACTGCTCCACATAAAAACATGTTTTAGGGGGGCAGCCGGGTTTTTCACGCAGTTCTACACCTAGCCCTTTCCTCGGCGGGAAAGGGAAATCACACAGGGGAGGAATGCTCCGCGTCAGGGAGCAAAAAAATCCCATGTGTGGCTTTTTTCCGCGCCAACTGCAAATCGGAACCCTGGTGACGGGGCAAAGGAAAATGGGGCCGCCCCTTTCCAAAGAGGGAGGGGAAAAGATCCATTTGGGCCCCGCATGGCCCCCACGTGGGTTTAATCTGGTTTTTTTAAAAAAAAAAAAAGGTTCCCGAAATCTTCCCCCGATCTTCAGAAAATTTTTGAAAATGGGGGCCCGGAAAATGTGCATTTCACTTTATTTCCTTCGTACAAAGCCAGGAAAAAACCCTCCTTTGTGTTTGCAGCGGCAGAACGGGGCCTTTCCCCCCCAAACGCTCTGATATGCGATGTTTCCACCCGTGGAATTCCCGCCTTTCACATGGGTTTGGGCCGACTTATGAACAGAGAAAGGCCCTTTTAAAGAATTTTTTTTTTTATGATCCAGGCAGACAGAAGTACTCCCCCCTGTAACTTTTTATGTCAGCCAGTGGCGTTATGCCCTGGAAAAACCCGCCCTTTGTTGAGGCCATTCGAGGGGGCCCCGTTATTTGTAGTCGCCCGGGATCCGGGGATTTAAATTAAAAGTCATTTCCACTTTGGCTTTTTTTTTTTTTTTTAATTTTTCCTGGAACAGATGCTGGAAAAAACTGTTGGGCAGGGGGACTGGAGATGTGGCGGGCTACATCTGTTTGGGCCCCATGAGTCCCGGGGGGGGATTGAAATGGAGGGAGGAGGAGGAGGAGGACATTGGAGGCAAAAAAGCAAATTTTCTGGTGAAAAAGAGTGGATTTTCTACCCGGTGAACCAAAAGGGGGGAGGGAAAAGGGGCAGGAGCAGCTGGAGGAGGTGGATTTGGGGATTGGGGGGAAGACGAGGCAATGGGCTCCCAAGCCCGTGGGGGAGTTACAGTGGAAAAAGGGGGCAGGGAAACCCCCGGAGTCAACCCTTGGGGGCAGGAAAGGGGCCCCCCCCCCCCCCCCCCAGAAAAGGGTTTATTTGCCTGGCTAGTGCCCGCCGAATAGTCCTGGGAAAGGGGAGGGGATGACTTTGGCTCTCCAAACCCCATTGGACCCCGCACCCGGTTTCCCAAAAAGGGAGCCTTTTTTCCCCCTATTGAGAGGGAAGCAAAATCAAATACTATAGGGGGAAAACCTCCCTAATTTAGTTGGGGCCCCTGCCTATGTTTGGGCCTTTGTCCTCCCCGGAAGGTCCCGACCGGGGGGGTTTCCCCCAAACGGGTCAGTATTTCTGGGGGGCTGCTGGGGGGGTGGTGGGGGGGAGGTGGAGGGCCAGCTCCAACAGCAGTAAACCCAAAATCTGGAAAATCCCAAGAGCCGCTTCCTTCACCCGCTAGTGAGGAGGGGGGGTCCCCCGCAGCCCGGGGCAAACAGGACATGGAGCTTCCCTTTTAAATCAAAAGGTTTTGGCCTTTCTTGGGGGCGCACTCTGCCACCCCCGTTAGAAGATCCGTGGACTACTGGGCAGCCAAAAATGGATGTTTTGGCCCCAAACTTTCCGAGTTTGCAGTGGGGAGAAGCTGTCCTTTTTTCCCGGCCAGTAAATGTGGGAAATCAGAGGGGTGCTTCAGTGCCGGGCGGGGGGGTTTGTTACCCCAAGGAGAAAACCCCCCCCTTGTCCCCGGGAAATGTTGAACGACTGAAAACCCTTTTTTCAAGATGAATCGGGTGGATCGGCCGGATTTCCCCAAAAACCCAAAACCTTAGGGGTCAGTTTGGGGTTTTTAAAAATACCGCCTCAGCCCCTATTCTTTATGCCGCCACCCGCCCCGTTTCCAACCCCATCTGCTGAGTTTCTCCATTGCCTACCCCCGTCTTTCCCGGGACTGGTATTTCCCCCCACCCCAAAACTCTGTCCCTTGTGCCATCTATGTGCCCTTTCTGTGCTGCTGTTGCTTTGCCGTGACATCCACACTGTGTCATTGGGACACTCTTCGGGTGGGGGACTGTTTTGCCACCTCCAGGAAAGTCATTTTGCCACTCTCTGAACCCCATGCTGTTGCTCCTGTCTACCTCCACTCTTGTCATTGTGCCCTGCCTGCCTCATTTGTGCCGCCGTGACCTCCGTCTCAGTCATTGTGCCGCTCTGTTTGGGCCCTTTTTCTATTTTGCCCCGAGAATGTCAAATTTTTCCTCTCTCTGACCTCTTTTTGCTGCTGTGACTCCCCCGGCCCTGCCCCACACTGTGTCATTGTGCCCTGTCGGGCCTCATTTCTGCTGCCGTGGCTGCTGCCGTGCCCCCCCAACTGTGGCCAACTTCCCCGTTTTTGCCCCCTCCCGAAAATTTGCATTTTGCCCTTTTCTGACCTAATGCTGTGATTTTGGGGGTTTCTGCCCCTGCCCTCCACACTGTGTCATTGTGCCCCTGTCTGGGCCTTTTGCTGCTGCTGTTGCTCCTGCCGTGCCCTCCACACTGTGTCTTTGGGAAACCCCTCTTTTGGTACTCCTTTTTTGCCAAAATCCCAAATTTGTTTGTGCCCCTGCCTGACCCCTTTTCTGCTGCCACCCTGGCCTCCACCCCCTGTGTCTTTTTGCCCCCTCTGCGGCTGGTATGTTTTGCACTTCCAGAATGTTTATTGTGCCCTGGGTTTTTCCTCTTGTGTGTGGTTGCCGCCGTTTAACCCCCCACACTCTGTCACTTTAAAGTTTCCACCTGAGCTTCAGTTTGTTTTTTTCCAGCTTTTGTGCCAAAGACTTTATCAGGATACGTTCCTGTTTAAATTTTTTGGTCGTTTTTTCCCCCAAAAAGTGCCCAGGGCATTTTTTAGTTTAAGCGATTCTTTAAAAGGGGGCGGCAAAATTTTGTGGTGTTTTTTTATACTAAAACACAAATTGTATGAAGACCAAAACCCAAGGGTCCCCCTGCATATTTTAAACATGGCACAAAGTTTTAAAAGCCCCGCAGGCCCCTGGGCCCGCCCGGAATTTGCTGTTTTTTTAAAGTGATTGTGGAAGTTAAATTCGGACCGAAACGAATTTTGTCGGAAATTCGGCAAAGTGCCCAAAACCGAATTTTTGAGAAATTCCCCCATCTTAAATATAAAAAATATTTTGAAAAGGAAGGCAAAAACATATTGAGCGATTGTTCATTAAAGCAATGGGAATAAATTCGATCTCAAGAACTATGCTACGCATCCCAAAATCAGGAAAATCGCATCGTTAAAAATTTCTTGGGAGCCATATAAACATCCCTTTTATATACTAACCTGGAAGAGAAATTAAATAAAAATCTAGAGAAACTAGAAAACATCATCATGCAATATAAAAATAAAAAATTTGTTCGGGATCTACAACATTATGAAAAGAATATGGTGTACAAGGGTTCCTAGAAAAAAAAAGGCGTTCTATTCTAAAACCCCAATACTCTAAAAAAGGGGAAAAAAGTGAAAAAAAAAAACAAAGTGTCGTTTGCCGATTTAAATTTGTCCGGTGAAACCTCTATTCCGTCGACATCAGAAGACACCTCAGACATATCAGAAAACCATACTGAGGAATCCATTACAAAAAAGAAACAATACTATAGAAAAAGAAACAGCAAAGCATCAAAAAACGGAGCCGGAGAGGTGGGAGAAACCATAGGAAACAATCTCTTAATAGGGTATCCCTTGGTTGGGTGATCAATTACTTCACCTTTAATTATGGCAGGAATTTTGGGACATTTACGGCATGATGTTGTCCCAGTTTTTAAAAGGTTTAAAGATAGTCTGAACGTGTCCCTGATTTTTATTCTTGTTAACATTAGTTGTAACTAGGGATTGACCAATTGTTCTCCCCTTACGATAGATCCACGTGGGCAATTTCTTAAACATGGATCCATATTTGGGTTCCGATTGTAAAACATCCCAGTATTTCTTAATATTTCTTTTGAACAATTCTGTGTGGCGTCATACACAGAATGTATGTAAAGCCATCCCCTCTCTTTTTAGTCTTTGTTTTCAATAATTCTTTACGATTTAAACACTTGGACTTCTTCCCCACTTTTTTTAATCAACTTTTTATCATAACCTCATTTGTAAATTTCTTGATAAGTTTATCCTTATTTTTAACATATTCTTCATTCGAAGAACAAATGCGTTGGCCCGTTTTTAATTGAGATTTAACAAGCCCCTAAACAAATTTGTGGGCATGTGACTTGCATTATGTAGGAGATTATTGCGATTGGTATCTTTAGAGAAAATGTGTTGTAACCCGTGTATTCGTTCCTTCTTTACCATAAAATCCGTAGGGATGGCTATCTGATCCTTAGAATAGAGAATTTAATAAAATGGGTGAACATTTATTGATATAGACACAACTCATTCACAAATCCGTCCCTGTCCACAAAAGGAACACTTTATGACATATCTTAATCAACACAGTTGCGTTCGGAATGGGGGACTGGCATTGGACTGGGTTCCTATACCCCCTTGGATACCGTTGAATGGTGGATACCACACGGACGAAATAGATGGCATTACATCATCCCAAAAAGGGGTGGAAAGTAAAGTGCCGCGCTTGGTGTTATAGGACACGTGGTTGAACGGAGCTCTGCTCCGCAACAAAGTATAAGTATCCTCTTGTACTGTATAATAGAAGAGTAATGTTTACATGTCTTTTACGAGTTTTTGTAATAAAGAAAGTGTTTTATATTTACGGCCCACGAATGTGACAGGAACTGTCATGTCACTGCCAACAATATTTCATCAGGTTTCATTCAGACCATTCACCACACAATAAGTTTGTGGTGTATTCAGAATAAAGTCTCTTTTGAAACCCTTTCAAATAAGTTTTCTTTAAACAATATTTCACAAACACAATTGTGCCTCTAACAATGCTTTCCTACCGTGAGGAATTCTTGTTGGTTATAATGTTTTTCGCACTGTTTACATGGAGTGCCTTATCAATCGGGGACTATGATTGTCCCTCATTTATATATGTGTTATCAGTCATTCATACACTTCCTTTCAGACAGCCTCTAAGTTTTGGGAATTCACAACCATTCAATATCGATCTCTCTTCTAGCACCATATAAACATTAAAAACCACAATCACATTGTATCACTATTTTATCAAAATTCTTGTAACAGACTTAAGACTATATTCTATAAGCCTAAGATGTGATTGGGTTGCCAAATTAAAAAAGAAGTTGTGAGACGAGCACTCAGAGAATCAAACTGACAGACAAAAGAGATGTCTCTATCCTAGAATGACTTCTGACTTTATTGTTAGCATATCCCAGTTACATAGGTTTTTACAAGGCAGTCACAGTAGGCAGAAAGTCACAGGGGAGATTGCTCAAGTGCAAAAATACTTATAACAATCACTTACAACCACTTATATGCCAGGGAGGGGGTGGTTGCTAGTAATACAATCGCACACAGATAAGGCTTGTATAGGATGCCTGTGTTAACTAAGTCTGAACGGGTTTTTAATGCAGTTATGTACTAACCCAATTTGCCCCACTAATGGTTTAGGGGTGTTCATCATTATATTTGCCCCGTGCAACTTTTCCCACAATCTCAGAAAAACCCGGAGACGCAAGTAAATTGAATTCCGGTTATCAATATATCAAGCTATATTCTCACCGAAACTCAAATCTCGGTACTTTCGAGAGGACTGGGGTATGTGCCAACTACCAACTTTGATTTGTTTAAAACGTAAATAAATTTGCGAGACTTTTAACCATTAAAAATCATTTCCATCAGGAGGATTCACAACCTAATGAAACAAATTATGATGTGGAAGAATTTTCTCAGCTTACTACATCTATGGTACCACAATTTGATTTGCTCTATAGCTATGAGGAAACCTGCAACTTAGTGTCACTTCGTACATTGGAGAATGAAACTTTGTTACAGGATAAAATATCGTGTCCAGTTTTCAAAAAGAAAAATGAAACTTTCTATCCCTTGCAATCCAGACCATCTGGGCTTGATGAAATCCAAGAAAAAAGTCGAAAAAGATTTGAAAGAAATCTATATGGGCATAAATAAAAGGGTTAAAACAACATAAAACACAGGTTTTCTAATGTTAATTTAAAAGGGGAACAAAAAGCCATAAAACAATACAGCAAAATACAGATCTACTTGTGAGACCAGTAGATAAGGGGGGGTGGAGTTTGTGGTAATGAATGCAGGTCTGTACAAAAAATTAATGAAATATTATTAGCAGACGTAGAGACTATCTCCCACTAGCAGTATCCAGGGAAAGGATATCCAACCCCAAATTAAGACGACTACTAGATGAGGGAATATACATGGGAGCTATCACCCAAGAATTAGCAGAGAAATTATTTGTACCATTTCCAATTGTTCCAATCCTGCACTCCCTCCCTAAAACACATAAAAATTTATTTCCCTCCCCCAATTCGGGTTATTGGAAGTGGGATTGGATCAGCCACGGAAATTTTAGGAATTGGATAGATACATTACTACAGCCCCTTTGTGATCACAATACCAGGTTACATTCGTGACACAAAGAGCTTAGTGTCAGTCATGTCAAAATTAAAATGGAAAAATTGTTATTCATGGGTATTTTTTGTGACGTGGTTGGACTCTATCCTTCTCCCACTGATAGAGAATTTGGAAATTTTTTGAAAAGCACAGTCGATATACAGACGTTAATTTAAAGGTTCATAGTGAGAGTGTGGAATTTTATTGAAAAAACAACATTTTTTATTTTGA